>JAOVYX010004770.1:0-37853 GCA_035668315.1 Drosera spatulata
ATCGAACAAATTGTATTATGATTATCAAATATTGTAATAAAATGAAGTTTTTAGTTAAATTGTAACCTATAATACAGGGAATTTTCTGTAAATTATGTATTTCTAATTTATTTATTTTTCCAATCGAACAGCATATAGCGACGGAATCCGTCGCTAGACTCACAACATAGAACTTTGTAGTTAGCGACGGACGCCGTCGCTAACATGTTATAATTTCTAACATGTTACAATTTCTTGAACATCTTAGCGACGGAGTCCGTCGCTAGATACATATCGTAATTCTAAATTGAAACTTTGTTGTTGGAGATGCATTCCGTCGCTTATGAAGGATACTTTTTTTAGAGACGGATTCCGTCGCTAAAAAAGGATATTTTATATACTTTTAGTGACGACGGATTCCGTCGCTAATAAAGGATATTTCATATACTTTTATATAATTATTATTATTTGCACAATTAGCGACGGAAAGTCGTTCCGTTGCCAAGTGTTTGTATTATAGCGATGGAATTCGTCGCTAGTTTTGGTTTAGCGACGAGGCTTTTAGCGACGGACTGTTCCGTCGTTAATTCCGTCGCGGATTACCCCTAGCGACGGATTTTGTTCTGTTAGCGACGGATTTAGTCCGTCGCTAAACTCAAGTTTTTTTGTAGTGTTTACTGCCCGAGCCACTTTTTCTAATGCCCCAGCCAATACTTGCTATCGGGTCATCACAAAGAACCACTTTCCAGGCTACTAACTGGCCCCACAGACCAACACTAGTCCATTCAATGCGCTTTGGCCTCACTCGCGCACGCCCTGGGAAACTTTCCAGGAGGACATCCATCCCAGCATTACTCCACGTCAAGCACGATTAACTGTAGAGCTCTAAAGTGATGGGCTACTGAAAAGGAAGGTGCACTTTGTTTGTATAGGTCATACTATCAAATTATTTAAGCATTTTCTTGGGGTATTACATACATCCCTACTTCAAAAAATGCAACGTCCTCGTTGCGACCTCAAGCACGACACACTGCTAGGCAATTAACCTGGACCCCTTGTCCGCAAGTCCAGCTCGCGGTCGTAGGGTTGCTCTGATACCATTCTGTAACGCCCCAAGAACCGCTTTTCAGGCTAACAACTAACCCCACAGATCAACACTAATCCTTTCAGTGCGGTTTGGCCTCACTCGCACACGCCCTAGGAAACTTCCCAGGATGAGTTGTTTCTTTTGAAGTCTTTCTTTTTGAACAATTTCCTGAATTTCTTTATCATCAAGGCAAGTTCTTCAGACATAGATTCTCCTATTGTTGATGAGGTTGAGGAGGTCGATTTGCTTCTATTGCTCTACCTCAAGGTTGTAGGTGTGCAACATGTCGTAGAGCTGTGCAAGTGACATTTTTGCTAGATCTCTGGATTCTCTAATTGTAGTGGTCTTTGTACCCCATGCTTCTCCAAAAGATCTCATGAATTTTAGATTGACCTCCTTGTTGTCAAATGTCTTTCCTCTTTAGATTGTTGATCAAGACATTGAATCTCTTATAGAACGTAGTGAGATTTTCGTTAGGCCTTATGGATACCCAGTCATACCGTTGCATCAGAACATCCTTCTTATTTTCCCTTATCTCATCCATCCCTTCATTTCTGAGAAGTAGAGCATCCCATGCTTCCTTTGCTGTGGTAGGGTGAACTACTATCTCAAACATGTCATCATCCAAGGCCTTGAAGATTTGATTTCTTGCCCTTTTGTCTATCAGCACCAAGTCGTAGTCCTCCTTTGTTCACAGAGACCTTGGCTTGTCAACTTCTTTTGTGTCATCTAGTGGATCTGACATCTTTGGTATATGAGGACTATCTGTGACTATGTATTGCATTCTTTCATCAAATGAGTCCAGATGAGCGAACAATCTTAACTTCCAGTGGTTAAACTTGTCGAATGAGCAGGCTGGTGGTTCACCACTTTTAGGACACTTAGGTAGCTTTGGAGGAGCCATTCTCTCTTCACAAAATAAACTGCTAGTAACTTCTTTGCAGATTAAAAGAAGAAATGGAAGGGACCTTTTTCTTTCTAATAACTGTTAAGTCTAGAAATTCAGACTCTGATACCAATTATAAATCACAAAGTTTACAACAAATAGCCTAGAGGGAGGGGGGATGAACAGGCTATTCAAAAATTTTCTCAGTTCAATGTAGCCTGGTCATGGCTAGTATGCACTTAACCTTCTCCAAACTTGTTGAACGAGTCTGCAACAAAGGCAATAGTGTAGAGAGACTGTCTCTTAAGGGTTCTAGATTGTTTTCAACAGTTCTAAGTATTTGAATAAAAGATAATAAGGACACAAAGTTTTTATACTGGTTCAGACAATCATTGACAAATGATCAACGAAAGCTTAGTCCAGTCTTCCCTTAGTAACCAGTGCGGTATAACCTAGAGGTGTGTTCACTATTTTCTTATTTGTGGCTTACAAGACAAACCCTTATAAGTACAATACTTGCTAAGGCTAGAACCTATATCATTGCACAGAACTTTTCAAAAAGCTCTTCTGCAGATGTTGTTCTTGGTGCGGACTAGTAAACTCCTTTCCTCAGATTTTTCTTCACAGCTCACGAGAACGACTGCACAACACTTTAGAATTTTTCTTGCTTGCAAATAAAATCCACAATCGTCATCAACCTTCTCTGAGCCTAATCTATCCCCTTATATAGGTGTAGGGAATTAGAACCTGTAACTATATTGTTCTTATGTTGACAGCTAGTTGTTTATCCCCTGTATGAATCCTCAGTAATGTTGACAGGCCTCACATACCTACTATCAACCTCGTACTAATTTTCGAACATTAAATCTGAGATGTGACCGTTACTCAGATCCCAGCTCATTCGCCAATTAGTCTATTGTGCTTCCACCTCTGCTGCAAGGTAGCCCTGCTGCACCCAGTTTACTGCATTGTAATGTAACTTGATCCTGAGATTTGGATCCTAGATCCTGAAGCATTTGTAGTCTTTTGTTGCTAATGTTTGTCCCAGTTATTTATTCAGAATCTCTTATAGTTTACTTCCACCTCTGCTGCAAGCCAGCCCTGCTGCACCCAGTTTACTGCATTGTAATGTAACTTGATCCTGAGACTTCGATCCTAGATCGTGAAGCATTTGTAGTCTTTTGTTGCCCATGTTTGTCCCAGTTATTTATTCAGAATCTCCAATAGTAGTCTGCATCCAGACGAATCACGTTGGCACTCCAACTGTGGTCTGCTGCTCTGTTGTATGTTTCTCTAGACTGCAGCTCACTAACCTACTTCTTAACCTAAAGAACTAACCACGAACATGTCCTACTCTAAAGTTTTGTGTATCAATTTCTATATACTGGAGGGATTGCACATTCCTAATACTGTTATATGTACCTGCACAATATTGAAATTCAAAACAACATAAGTGCAATACTGTTTGTTATCATTAAAACATATGAGGTTCAACACAAAGCCTCAGCAGTAGGAAACTTTTCATGCCAAGTATCATTTCCCATAACACGATCGAGCTTGATTCTCATCCAACTAGAAGAAGCTTGATTATTACACCATATATGCGAGGGTCCAAAGCTTCTAATATCCTCAAGGCGACACGACAAACAACAATTCTCAAATTCAGCACATGGTTCCACAATGATACCCTCATGACCTATCTTCTCTTCCATCTTCATAAAAGTATTAAATCGTCCAAAACCAACCAAGGATGAGATACTTGCAAACTAAACGCACATAAATCCCTCCATAACAAACTTCTCTGAGTAGCTATGTTCCATGCATAAACAAATGAGATCACCATCTCAAGTTTGAGCTCAATAGAATAAGCCCTAATATGCATGACCTGATCAAAACCACTGAGGTAAACAACCTTCCATTTAGAAGAATCCCAGCAACACCAAATATGCCCATTAAGAGCACAATAATAATAATTATTTATCACTTCCCAGTGTCAGAAAGAAGAGAAAGAGACTTTCTTAAAATTATTAGCTTTCACTCTAGATTCTGAAATGCCAACTAGACTCAGTTTATTGGCAAACAAGAATCTCTTGATGGCTAACTGCTTACCATCTTTATTTGTGTCCCTCATATTTCATGCCCCGATCATGTAATGCAACTAGCAGAAAGAAGAATAGTCAGCATATGAGCATCAACCTGTTTCTCCACCAACTCATCAAGAACAGTATATCTAGAACCAGACAAAGAAGAGGAAGAAGAAGTAGTAGTAGAAGAGGAAGAAGGGATCCCCTTTGAAGTTTGCTTTCATATTTCCTTCTGAGACTGAAATAATAGCTTTTTAGCTCTCTGTTGGACTACAATAATCTCATTATCTTGCTCACTAGAATTCTGGATAGTATTATTAGCAGCAGCGGTCACCACACCAACATCAATGACAAGGGAGGAAGGCACAGGTTAGGCTTCCATACCTTAGTAAATTTGGGCCTAACGACATAGGAAGAAGAGGAATGTCCCCAAATCACAACTTTTTGGAGTCCATTCATAATAAACCTGTTGAGTTACACGTTTTTCATCAGGACCAACAAAAGAAACCTCCTCAACTAAGTCTTTATCTGTGTTAACCTCAATCAGAACACCAGGGTATGGGATCCTACTCCTCGTCACAGTTAAAGCATTAGTACAAACTGACTTCCCAACACGAGATGCAATCTTCTCCAAAGCAGGCTTACTCCAATACTCCAAATCCAAATCAAGGAATTACACCCATGTAGGTATAGAAACAAGTTTATCAGGGTTAAACTCAAAATCAGGAATCCATTTGGATGGAACCAAAGGACGAGAGCTAAGGAACCAAGAATGATTCAAAATCTCAATACAATCCCTTGCTATGTAGATGAATCTCAAGCACAATGATATTCTTCCAATTCTGCATAAAAAAAGCTCTCTATGGATTTAAAGGAGACCCTCCCCCCAAGTATATATCCAACCAAGGAATATTGCCAATATCTCCTCTCATCAGAAACATTCTCCAGAGAAATTACCAAATCATTTGAAATATCCCGATTTTCAGAAATAGAAGATTCTCCATTATGCGTAGCAGGACTCACTACCTGAGCATAAGAACGAATATGTGAGGCAATAGCACGCTCTATCTCATCAGCTCATGACTTAATCGGTTTACCAATCACCAATTCAACCTATGAAACAAGATTCGAAGAAGGCGGAGTATCTTCAGGAACCCTAATCTCAAAAGTTTCGATACCCACACTTCACTTCGATGGACCACTGAAAACAACTTAGTAATGTAAATCTTGCGAGGACAACCTCTTTTTAATGAAGGTTAAATGTTGTAACGTAAAAAGCTGACATTTATTTTTATTTTTTTTACATTTTAATGAAACATTAAATGCTAAAATGTGAAAACCCAACTCTGAATTTATATAATATAGTGATGTCATACTCATTCCGTCCAACGCTACATCATTATTGCACTGATTTAATACGTATTTTGAGAAGTTTCATTATTCGCTTTAATGATATAAGAAAATTACGTTACGAACCTAAGGTTGAAGCACATAATTTAAACTATCATCAATGTTTTTCTAATAATTTTACGTAAAACGATATTTGATTTTTCCATGGACGATTCGTAGCATGAATTACTGTGTTATATATATATATACAGACGTTGTAATTTTAATAAGACAGAGGGAGAATTTTTTTATTGATAATTTATCAAGGTAAATTTTAAATAGTACAGTGAGAATATCAAATATTACTATATTTTACATAAATCTTTCGTAGTATAACATAAGTACTTTTATGCAACATTAATGTTGGAATATTTGATATAAAAACAAGACTCGTCCTAATACATGTTGAAAACGTCTTCGTACAATTGTTGTGAATTTCCTAGGATGGATAGAGGAGTAAACGAAGGAAAAGCACCCAAAACATGTAGATCCAAGTGGCTGTGAGTTCGAAGAAACTAGGTACCCTGATTGTTTTGCTCCCTTGTGACTTCTTCATATTGAGGATATATGCGAGTAAATTTACCCACATCGACCGTTGAAAAACAATAAGAGTATAATATATATATATAGATATATATGAACAATCCATAACCTATCACTTTAAGCTTTTGGGTTAAAAGTTAGGCTCAATTCAAAAGTGTATCTGCTCAGTCCCGATTTGAGTGCGGTTTCTTCCCTTGGGCCCTCCCCTAAAATCGTAACAAGTGAACTCAAAGCCCATAATTCGTTGAGCCGGACATGTGGGTCTAGGTGCACAAGAGGAAGATCCCCAGATGGGTTGCATTGCTGCTTCGGCAAAAGTGGGTTTACTCACACATAAGGTGAGATTATTGAGAATATGTATGAATAGTTTCACCCATATCAATCGTGAATAAAAAAAATAAGAATATATATGTGTGTGTGTGTGTGTGTTAGAAATTGGTTTGTTTGACTGTGATTTTGAGTAAGCTTCGATCATCGGATCGAGACAATATTAGGCTTGTTGGAAACTGTATTTCAAATAAATGATCGTAGTATGTTAAAGTTCTCAAATCGGATTAATGAGAAATCCATACCCAAAGTAGCTCATGTGAACATAAAACTCATATCGTATAAGCTTGTAAATCATATTGGAATCTTGAAATGGAATGACATACCTTATATACAGTTTGGCTGGAAATGAGTTTGGACCCAAGGATACAAAATTTTGTGTGAGGGAAAAAGCTTAAGCGAGAATCATAACATGTATGTCTGGCTAGGATCTGACCAGATCAGTCGCACGCGTGTGGATCCATTAAAATAATATTTTTATAATATATTTTTAGACTGATGTTAACATCACAATCTAATCGTTGGAAGTTACCCAATCAGCATGATGGTTGGTAATGTCGTCCAATATCTGCACGACATGTGTCACCGCGCCCCCCTCTGTTTTGTCTATATAAGCATACTACCAGGCCATGTTTCCAGTCATTCATGTATCGTCTTCTTCTTCTTCTGTTCTCAAAAAAATAGTCCCCCGGTTCCCTAGAAAACAGTTCCCCAATTGCATCAAACACCGGTGTCAGGTCGTTGTTGTGTCCTATTCTGTCAAGAGAGTTTGAAGTACTAGTTGGTACGCTGGTCCTCTACGTTCTAGTGCTACATCATAGAAGAATTAGCCGTTGTATCTTGGAAGATGGACACCAAGAATCTTTGAACACCAGTGGCAGGGTGATAACGTCTTAAGAGCAGAGGCATAACCCTTGCCTCGATCATACTATTCTGGTTTGATGTTCATTGCATGTTGTTATTATTTTTCAGTTTTGATTTCGATTTTTATACTAACCAACTAACAATGTGAGCAATTAATAACCCATCAACATAAGATTTTTGATTAAAAATTGAACCCAATTCACATATGTATCCTATTGAGACTTGGGTTGTGTGCAATTTCTCCACTTGGGCTCTCCCCTGACTTCACAACTTGATTTGAAAATGGATATCTAAGAAAAAAAGATAAAACAAACAACAATCCCACATAATCCCGTCATTTTTTTACCCTTCTTTACCTCTATGGTTGCTTTTGATGATTATTAAACATTTACTCCTCTATTTATCATTTAATGGTCGATACTTCTTGATTTATCAAAAAATACTAATGTTTTCTTATTTAGATCGTTGGATAAAAATAATCTCCCCTTATGTGTTGCTAAACAGTATGGAAGATATGGACAATTACCTTGCTTGGCGGGAAATTGATTTTTGTTGTTTTAGCTTCATCGAGAGATTCGTTTAATGCATTGGTGAATGTACGATTTAGAAGCTGATGCATTCTAGGTGTGTTGTTTTGGGAATAGATAAAGTGAGATCATCGATCCCCTGAGCCTAATAGTTGTGAGACTATTTAATCCAGTGTTCTTCAATGTGTAGTCCTAAGTTTCTTGACAACAAAAAAATTACTAAAGATAGGACTAATTAGTCCAATATATTTTACTGTGTAGTCCAATACATTTTAACGCATAGTCCTGTGCCACCTCGAAGAAAAGGTTGATGAATGTAATCTCGAGTCTGGTTTGGTGTGTGATTTACGAGGGGGGAGGGTCATTCAGGTTTGATTGGTTATTAGGAAACTATGTCCAGGTCGTTCGGGTATTTGTAGACGAAGCTGACTGTTTTTTCTGAGTTGCAGCCTACATGTATGATGTAATTGTTGAAGGGATTGCAGCTGGTGCAAGTGCAAGCTGAGTTCCCTTATGCTACCATGTCTTGTACTATCAACTACATAAAAAATGGTAACAGTGTAGTTCTCTCTCGTGACATCAAACTGCACTAACTTCGCGATGCTTTGATTCGACACGTAGACCAAGATGCAGAGTTTCAAACTCTGAGAATTGAGATCAACTGGTGATCTAGCTCCCTGAAACCAGTCGTCCAGCATGGGGTCATTTCATTTGACATGGAGGATGCTCATATGAAGATCCAGCACTGGGAACCGAGCATCGAAAAACTTGGATGGTGGTCATGATCGTAAGGGCTTAGCATCACATTTTTTCTTCACTGTAAAATCGGACAACAGCACCTGCACAAGAATAAGAGTCCAGGAAATTTGCTGAACTCTGAATAAAAATAGGTAAGATGACAAATAAATGGGATATTCTGCATATGAATTCCTTGTCATTTTAACCAACTAATCTAGATCTAACACAGGCTGCAGATATGGTAAAATACAACATGCAGCAGGGAAGGAAATGGAAACTATGAGGCGGGCATAAGAAGTCGTCCATGGTGACAAATGGAAACAAAATCTCATTTGCGGGAGGATAACCTTGTACGATAACGGAAGTATATTTTCTTCAGAGTAGATGAGTACAAAGAGCGAGCAGATTCACGCTCTGCCCCAAGATTTAATAGGAACGGATTAATGAACTGATCCATACATATCATCACTTCAAGAGGACTAGGACCTTGTCTCAGTTAACATCTTACAAAAACTTCACTAGAAGTTGCTAAACCTTTTAACAAAAAGCTAACTTAATATCGAACGACGACAACTAAGCTTCTGCAAACCCAGCATTCTATCTCAACTACTCCCAACTTTTGTGACTATCAAGTCATACAGATATGCAATGTTCGACTACATGCATAATAATTTGACCCACCGGTTAAAATAACGAAACCAGTATGAGAAATCGATTCAATGGTGTTCTTCAGAGTTGAATCCAGTGAATAAGGAAACTCTTTTTTTTTTTCTTTTCTTTTTCTATCGGAACTACTTAATAAAGAGAAACAACAAAACACCCAAGACAGTGCAGTGCAATGTTCTGAATGCTTACCATGAGGAAATGTCAGTGCTAAAAAATATCCCATCGGTTGAAGAGAGAGACTATTGGTTCTTCTTTGCCTTAAAATCAGTTGAAGAGGGAGCAGCAGAGAATCCTTGATCAGCGTTGGATGTCTTAATTATAAAAAGAAGTGTCTCCACAATCATGGCCAAAACCAACCCTAGGATGCCACCCGCAGCATTCTGAAATCGTGGTAAAATGCATTCAGTTAGAACAATCATCGATCCTTCAACTCCACTCAATTTATCCCGTGCTATAGGCACCATTTTAGACAGGGAGAAAGACAAAAAAGAATGCAACAGACATCTCCAGGGAATATGTATGCTGATCATTACCATGACAGGATTGTGGCTAAATAATGCCCGGAATGCTGCATATCCAACCAGATAGCCAGTACCCATTGTAACAACAACATGTAATCCTGGACAATTGGAGTGCAATATGAGCTATATACATTGAAGTGCGCTAATCAGCATGTGCCACTCAGATCGCCACAAGAAGCAGAGAAAGAGGATAAGAGTGTAAAGCTAATAAGTGATAGCACAAACTTATGGAAGTTCTACAATCCTATATAATCTGCATAGCCTACTCAAAGTACAATTCAAGCTTCCCACCAAGGTTCATCAGTCATCACAACAAACACGGTTCAATGATTTCCTCAGGGAAGCCATTTCCAACTCCCCAGAAAGCGAAACCTATTCATCACACTTGAAGTGAATGGCTGTCAACAGCCAATCAATAAGACAGTTGAAAGAGCTCAAACCGAACAAACTGAAATGTGACATATCTAGGCAATTGTGGGCCTTGCTACACAGAAATGAGTCAGCTCAGTTCCCATGGTTTGATCAGTATATTTTCCAATACGATATCCATCGAAACATGAATATGTCCTCATATTTCCACTTGTTGGAGAAGCTCTAATTGGCAGGACTTTCTCATCAGTATAGAAGCCACTCCTCGACGAGTGAAATCCTAAGTTCTGCTCGTTTGTGAGATTTTATTCCATTAAAGATTAGAGGACATATTATAGGGCATCTCATACTTAAAATATGGTTGATTGTGCTAAAATAATTTATATTAGTGCACGCACCGCTAGTAAAAGCAAGGTCTTTTCTTAAAATGAGTGCATCTGTATATGCAGCTAATGATCTTGGAAAACCTACTGGCAGTTTTTTTCCCCTTCTTTTACTCGGTTGCATCATTCAAGAAAAGAGTAAAGTGAACAATTGTTAATCAGTGAATCTCTATCACACTCCGCTCAATCAAATTAGTTAACATTTGTTTCGGTAAAATGTTACACTTACCAAATCCCATCTGATCTTTATAAGAAGAGAAAGGCTCATATGCATCCTTCTTTGGGGTAATATCTTTGACAAGCTCTTGATATGCTTTCCTCTCAGCTAATTCTTCTAGTTTCTTCAATCTAGCCTTCAGCTCTTCACTCTGTACACAAAAAAGACCACACAACATAAGGAAAGTCTGAAGGACATATTTTGACTGCCCATTTTTTTTTTTTTTTTTTAAATTGAACATTTTTGAGAAGCAAAAGAAAAAATCGGCTCCAACAACCAACAGTTAACAGTAATGAGAGCTAACTTCAGCCATTCATGGTATCCGGTGACTCAAGATTTCATATGACACAAACCTGAAATTGATTAGACCTTAATTGAACCAAGACTAAATTTCTTTTCCAAGATTGATATCAAAGTCCAAGTTGTTGTAAAACAAACGTGATACAAGACTGGAACGGAACTTTACTACTTTTCTCCACCTCTCCTTCTCCGATTCTTTACAAAAATGGGGTGTGTTTTACAAAGGGAGGGCATGGCTTTTATAACCAAAGAGGACGGTTTCTTCGCAACCTTTTTCTCCCGATATGAACAGTGCAAGCGGTCCCCTCAAGGAATAATAAATTATAAGAAAAATATACATAGATAATTAAGGTATAGATAAGATTCACATGTATTCCATAACAAAAGTAACTTTTTCATATTCATTTATAATGAAAAAATTCGAAGTGTTATTGTACAGAGCTTTGGTGCTGATTTGGCCAACTTAGTTAACTGCAAGGAAACTATTGGTACCAAAACCATGCTAACTCAATGGGCTAAAGCCCAACAGTAAACCCAACATCATTAAGTCAAGGGACCTATAAGAAAAGGCCATGTGACATTCACTAAGTGGATAAGTCATTTACCTTCTAAGAAAATGACAAGTATCCACCATACAAAGAATAAACAGTATATTATAAATATCCTCATTTATTACCTATCGTGGAACCACATCTATCAAAAATCCGAACTAATGATAGTAAGTCGATTATGTTATTTGTATCTCAACATTTTCACTCACGCAAAAGCCTACTTGGGCTTTACGTGGACAAATACACTGGCCCAACACAAGCCAAGTGCCACACAAACACCACAAACACAAACTCAAACACAATAACAGCTTGGGGATGCAGGATTCGAACTCATGATCCTTACAGTCACACCTGTTCTGATATCATGTCGTGGAACTACTTCTATCCAAAATCTGAACTAGTGATAGCAGTCCCATTATATTATTTGTATCTCAACACTCCACCTCACCCAAAAAGATAACTTCTCTGAACCCTACTATGCAGTCATTTATTGGGCATTTAAGAAACACTACTGACTTAAACATCAGAGCCGATCCCCGAGGAAACCTCCTCGGACCCGACTAACCGGTCTGTTGTTTCTGGTGTGATTGTAGACAAAATGAGCACAGACCAAGACCCAACACACAAAATCCACCATATAAACACCTGGGTTTACAAACTCAGGCCCCATACCTGATTTTAACACAAAGAGAAACCACAGGGGCCAAGACATAATGGCCACTCAACATAAAGCAACAGATACAATAACCCGATATACGTCATAAAGCACCTATAAACAACAGACATTATGAGATAACAACGAAAGTAACCGTCATAGTTCCAATTTGCCTGTTTGCATACTTGATCTTTGATGAAATACAAGGGGTGATAGCAAGATACCGATTCGTTCTTTGAATACTTGATCTTTTATCACCTGTTTGCTATTAAGGACATTCAAACAAGTATGAGTATTTTTGCCTCACAACAACTTGCCTACATCTCTAAAGAAAGAGAAGTTCTTACTAAAAGAACTCATTACGTGATCTTCTCTAAACCATTATTTTTTGTAGCTCCACCAAAGAAGATCGTATTTTTTAAATCATCCATTTTTACCACACTTCTCAATGGCTCAAAATCAAATTCAATGCTGCCAGACACCAAGGTACGTCGAATTGGAAAAGAGGAACCGTTCATCACCATGAATCGACTTTAGCTCATGGCCCATCACATATTCACATACCAAATTATGAACACACAACACATACAAGAGTTCCCACTCATGAGTTATGACCTATGCAACACATACTCTGATATCACGTTAAAAAACCAACACTATCAATAAGCTCAAACTCACAATTAATATTAGTAGTATCCTATATCTCCTCATCATCCAAAAGTAATTCAGAGACTTTCAACTTTTGACAGAGTTGATAATTGTACAATATCTCCCTCACTTTCAACTCAAAACAAATAAAAAACCGAAACAAAAACCTTAAAATGAACAATTAAAAAACATTCAAGAATCGACTTGGTCACCTTTTCTCTAGGTTTCGGGCTAGAAAACACTAACTCCGATTCACGCAACAGATCACTCAGCCCCGGCCTCGTCCCCTGATCGGCGGCGGACCAGATGGACCGGAGAGTCCCATACGGGACCGAAGAACGAGATCCTAGACACGCGGCGGCATCGCGGAGGGGTTGCGGGAGGCGGGGATCGGCGGCGGAGGAGGCGAGGAAGGATTGGATCGTGGATGTGTTCGATATGGCGAGGAGGGTTGTTGGGGTGGGGCTGGAGGGGATTGTTGAGGTCATTGTTGGCGGGTGGGTGGTCGGAGATGTGGGAGGAGTGGAGGAACCGAGGAATATACAGGGGAAAGGAAGGACGGGAAGGAAGGGGAGGGATTGCGAAATGTGTACTTGTGCGTTTTATGGAGGGAGGGAGGTGATGGATTAGGAGTGAAATTTGGTTGATTTTACTCCTTATATTTTACCATCAAATTTGAGGGGTTTAAGAGGAGAAGTGAAGTAAAATGGGGAAAAAGATCAAATGATCCACATCTTAAAATTCATAAAATTATTTACATTATTAAAATAAAGATAAAAAAGTAATTTTATCATTTTATTTTTAATTCTTTTAAACTCTCAAACAAAAGGAAGTAAAGTAATCCTCTTTTTATTTTCTTGAGTGAATTATCTAAACATATAAAAATTTAGAAAAAATACCAAAAAGAAGTATAAGGAATTTAAATTCCAAAAAATATATAATTCATCCATCAAATTTAAATCTCTAATCTTATTCTCATCTCCACCCCAACCCCTGCCGGAATCTTCGTCGGAATCCGGCTACCGTCGTCGGATCTTAGCCGGATTCCGGCCACTGCCATCGGAATCTGAAACGTCGTTGGAATATTCGTCGGAATCTGACCACATCATTGGAATATGAAACAGAACGTCTGAATAAAATCGAAACAGAACGCATGATCAATAATGAAAACAGAGCGTCAATACAAAAGAAATAGAACATTAGTACAAAAATGAAACAGAACGTCTGAATAAAATCAAAACAGAGCGCATGATCAACAATGAAACAGAGCGTCAGTACAAAAATAAAATAGAGCGTCTGAATAAAATCAAAGTACAGCGTATGAACAAAAATAAAACAGAGCGCCAGTACAAAATTGAAACACAGCGTCAGTACAAAAATGAAATACAGCATCAATACAAAAATGAAACAAAACGCTTGTTCTGACGCTCTATTTCGAAATAGAGCACATGAACAAATGAAATAGAGCGCATGTACAAATGAAACAAAGCGTATGAACAAATGAAACAAAGCGTATGAACAAATGAAACAAAGCGCATAAATAAAAAATGAAACATAATAATAATATGATATTATGCATCATCAGATCTCGACATCACCTAAAAAATACAACAGAGCATATGAACAAAGAAAACAGAACGTATGTACAAAAAGAAACAGAGTGTTTGTTCTCGAATAAAACAGAGTGCATGCACAAAAAATGAAACAGAAGGCATGAACAAATAAAACAGAGCGCATATACAAAAATGAAATAAAGCGCATAATAAAAAATGAAAACCGAGCATAATTTCCCAAATAAAACAGAGCGCATGTACAAAAAATGAAACAGAACGCACGAACAAATGAAACAGAACGCATATACAAAAATGAAATAGAGCGCATAATAAAAAATAAAAATAGAGCGTCAGTACAAAATAAAATAGAGCGCCAGTACAAAAATGAAATAGAGAGTCAGTACAAAAATGAAATAGAGCGCATAGTAAAACATGAAAACAGAGCACCAGTACAAAATAAACCAGAGCGCTAGTACAAAAATAAAACAGAACGCATGTTTTGACGTTCTGTTTCGAAACAGAGCGTATGAACAAATAAAATAGAACACATGATCAAAATTGAAATAAAGCATATGAACAAATGAAACAGAGCGCATGAACTAATGAAACAGAACGTATGTACAAAAAATAAAACAGAGCTAATGTTTCGAAATAAAACAGAGCGCATGTAAAAAAAATTAGGGGTTCTTGTTTGGTGGTAAATTTGTACCGAAGATGAAACATCTGGTTCCTCTTTTCTGCGCCAAAACCAGCTAGTATGATTAAGAATATACAGTGACAACGCCTTATTTGTCATAAGAAAATCAGCAGCTAGTAACAAGTTTACCAATAAATGTCATAAATTCTCCCACACCATCTAAAGTTATATTTTCAAAGGTTAGGTAAAGCAAGAAAACCAACGGTGTAGCTGGGCAAGAAACCTACCATACGACATTATTATAGTAGTATTTCACAACTCGCCAATTTGAAGGTTGCATTTGGTTGTCCATGCATTCCAAAGCCACACAATATTCGCACACTTCTCTACTCTGATATAGCACTGAACAAATTCGAAAATACCTCACCTCAAAACCATCAGTTAGACACCATGCAAATCCTCGATATGAAAATACCTGATCTCAAATCTATCAGATAGCACTGAACACTTCATCTCATTCACTTCAATAACATCCAAACACCAACGCTCATATCCACACTGCCACAAACCAATCCAATACCTCAGCAAACTACTCCACATCAAATATACCTCAAATCACACAATCAAGCAAGGCGAAACTCAAATAATAACCAAAATGCAAAATACAAAATCAAATCGCACCGCGTATTGTATATATTGAAGTAAATGTTGAACAAATACCACAACCCGAGCAACGCCCCAAGCTGCATCACCTCAATCACCGAACTTCCTTTTTCACTCTCTTTCTCACTCCCTTCCTCCTCCTCCACCGCCGTGGCCCTCGCCACGATCCACCCTGATCTCAATGCTCTGTCATTGATCGGTGAGATAATAATCGAACACCGGTTCTAAGATCGAAGGATTTGGGGAGCGGAGAGGTTTGATAAGAGAGTGGTGAGGTGAGATGATCGGAGTGGGGAGAGAGGGAGGGGGGCGGTGGCAGTGACGGAGGAGAGGGAGGGGTGCGATGGTGGAAATGAAGACGGTGACGGCGGCCTGCAGTTTGGAAAAACGGAGAAGGTTGACGATGAGGAAGGAGGAAGGAGAGAGAGATGAATGAGATGAAATTATATGTTTGGGAAATTTTTTTTTTCGTGTGTATGATTTTATAATATTGTTGAATTTTTGTATGTTTGAGTCATTTGCCGTACTTTCTTAACTCACAAACAAATATCATGTAAAGTTACATACTTTATTTTTCTTCCTCTTTTTTTTTTTATTTTTTACTTCACCTCATTTCACCTCATCTCCCCTCCTATTAAAATTCACAAACAAAGCGACACACTTTGTATTGTTAGCCGCAAGTTCTCTTTTCCAGTTGAAGATTACAGCGATATAGATTACCATTTTGACTTTAACCAGAGCAAATCCAATCATTAATTGAAAATGATGTTATTTTTATAATTTGATATCAAAAATGAAAAAAAAACAATGCTCCATCTATGAACCAAAACTGGTCTCAAAATGGAACTGAATTATACTAATTAGTTTTATATTTGGCATGAGTTTTGAGTGCACCTATCATTGGCATGTCATCAATGATGATTTTTTTTTTATCTTCCCTTATTTAAAAAATTACCGAATGGTAAAATATTTAAATCAAGAATTAGATAAGTATATAGTTGAAAAATTAATTAAATATTTGAATAAAAAATTTAATTAAAAAATTGTTAAAAAAAGGTTGAAATCCACACAACATGATAAAAAATCTAATAAATAAATCATAAATAAATATTTAATTTTTAAATCATAATAGATAAACTAAGAATGTTGTGATCATGAGAAAAATATTTATTATAATTGGAACTTTTAGGATGTTACATATCTTCAAACTTTTGGACTTGCCTAATATGCCATTTAAAACTATACCACTGAGAGAAATGCGCTGATCCCTTCTGAATCACCGAGTCAAATAGTCAAGACCCTCAACAAGCACTCTCACATATTCATGGAGTTCTAAAAAAGCTCCTTAAGCTCGAGACTCGATTCGAACTTGACTCGTTAAAAGTTCGTTCAACCTCGTTCGATTGCTAAACACGAATAAAATTCTCAGCTTGTTTAACTAAATGAATGAGTTTGAGCATACCTCTGTTCAGCTCGGCTCGGGCTCGAGCTCGACTCGTTAGGCCCGATAAGGCTTAAGCTTGGGTTTGGCTTGGTAAATGCTCGATAAGAACTTATGATATATATAATAATTAAAATATTTATGTATATACTAAATATAAGCTATTTATATTTACTAAAAACTCCGTAATCCATGATTTTTTTTCTAAATTAAAATAAAACAAGTCTAAATAAGCCCTTATCGAACCGAATTGTAAACGAGCTCTAACAAGCCCTAAATGAACGAGCCTAAACGAACCCTTAACAAACCAAGCCCTTAATGAGCTTGAGCTGAGCCTGAACAGAGCAAACAGCTAAACGAACTGAGGCCGGCTTTGGCTGGAGCTCGGCTCGTTTTACAGCCCTACATATTCGCTGTTTGGCGGAAGCAATTGTAACTCTGTTTTTGAGGATTCGACCTTGAAACGAGCCAACAATCAAAAGGAATGAGAATGGAACAATGACACAGGCAGTGTTTACCGTGGAAGCGACTATCCTTCGATTGTCTTTTTCTCACAATACAATGCAAACTTTGGCTCATGGCATCAGAACTCGCACAAGCATGTGGTCTCTACCAAATCCTTCCAAATAACACGTCTTGATTTACAAAAATGTTAGTAATAAACCACTTTTACAAAATACTCTAGGATCACCTGTTTGAGGAGTATTTTGTACGTCACCAATTGTTGATTTTGACGTTGATTGCTAGGAGGTCATCAGCCAATGAAAATTAGGCATAACTTCCATTGCTCAGGGTGACCGTTAGGCTGTCAGTCGAAAATCTCAATCAATAACTGTTTCGGTAACAGCTGATAATTGTCCAACTGCTAACTACTTGCAAATCTAACTAACTCATGTCTTGCTACATGCTGAGTAAGGCTTACCTCTCATGGTCTACGGATGCCCAAGGACTATGCTCAAGTCTCAAGGAAGGCTTATGGGATAAATTCGTTTGATTTGGTTTTCATTGACTCCTTCCCTGGTATAAGATAATTGAAGAAACATCACCTGATAAAAACAACCATAGGACCTCACTAAGTATTCCACCAGTCTTGCAAAGGAATCAGCCTAATGCAAACCTGGGTTGATGCTTCCCAAACTTGGCATCAATATTCATTCCTCATTAGTCATTGGAAGGCATCTGATTAACTCATGTCCAAAGTCTAAGCTCGATGTCGAACATGCCTCGCTCCTTGTCTCGTCTCACTCAGCCTTGCTCTCGTAGGAGCACGAGTGAGCAAGCAGTCTCGTCTTGGTTTAGCAAGGGTTTGATAGCTTCCCACAGATTTTTTTTTTCTTTTAAATTCTTTTTGATGATTGAATTTGCCATGAACAACCTCTTTACCATATGCATCCTATTGCAACTGGCAAGATCAAGAAATAGTAAAGCACTAGAAATTAACAACCTCTTTGCCATGAATAATACGCACATTCGTCGTGAAGGATTCGACAACCTCAACAATAAAAAAAATATAATTAATTGTATGTCATTAAAATATTAGTAAAGCACTAGAAATTAACAGGAGGAATTTTACGAAGTATAAACCAATCATTTTATTCCTTGACATAAAAAATATACAACTATTCATCGCTCCCGTCATCAAATTTTCCAGGTCTGCCCCTGGATCGAGTAATATGAGAGCAACCCCTGGTGTATGGATTTGCTGGATGAAGTGAAGGATCGTTTGGAACACAGCCTGGAGGTGAATTTGGACCTTTACATGGGGTGTATAAATCACCGTAGCTGATGTATCTCGCAGTTGCATCTACTTGGCTCACAAACACAGTCGTGCTTATCAGTTGGATGCACAACACAAATGCCTTAATCATCATCAAGAGCTTCATTTCGACTTGCGACTTAGATCTGCTGTTGTCGAAGATCGAAATCCTTATAGCAATGTGAGGATTTTCTAGGCCATGCAATGAATTTCTTATGAAAGAATGTACAAACTCCAACCTTATATATATGGAGGAAAGAAAAAAAATACATTGATGTTCCTAACCTATAACTTATGAGTTTATTTAATTGTTCTTCCACCTTAATAATGGCGAATTAGATAATCCGTTTTCAACAATATGTATGTTTTAAATGGAGTTTTAAAGCAAAGTTACGAGTACTTGCATGCGTATGTTATTGTTAAATATTGAATTAATTTTCACCATACCCGCATAATAATGATCAGGGTTTTTGTCATATAAGGATTTCCAACAATTATTTTGTTTAAAAACGAGAATTATTTTGTATTAAAATAAATATTTAAGGGATTTTATTAGAATTATAAAATTTTTAAGACAAAAAATGGATTATTTTGTCCAATATATAACAATTTGAATGACTAATTTGAAATTATGATGATTTGAAGGACTTATTTGAAATTAACAAAGATTTAAGTGACTTATATGCCAAAAACCCTAATGATAATGGGTTCCTAATAGTCAATTAGTATGCCCATGTTATTGACAAACTTTCTTAGACATATATGGTTTCAGGTAACTGCAACGCGTATACTGGTTTATAAGACATAGATATAATTTAAGGGCACTATTGTCAAGATAATTTTTTATACTGCCAAAGCACTACAATCACATGATTTTCTATAAAAAAATATTCTTTCTCTTATAATATGTTTTGGTAATATCAAAAATTATCTTGAAAATATAAATTCTCTATAATTTATTGTTAAAAGCGAAGGAGTAGTTTGTGGTTAATTATTCAACTAGCATTCGATGATGCGGCCAAGTGTCATATGAATCTTTGAATGGATAGAGCTTCCTATTTGTATTTAGGTCATGGGAGTTGGGATTAGAATTATACACGAACCTAACCAATCACGAGTAGCTCGACTCGAGAAAAGTTTGATTCGACTCGATAAAAGTTCGATTCTATCAACTCGATTTGAGAGAAAAAAAATTACTCGAATAATACTTGATTTTTTTATTCGTTAAATTATTGAGTTCGATTTGAGGTCGACTTGTAAGATCGTGAACCGGTGGAATTCGACTTGACTCAACTTTATAAGTTCAATTATTTTTTCTCTAAAAATTGTTGAAAGTTCATGATTGTAATAGGAACAGACTAGAGGGGTGATGAATAGGTTGTTCTAAAAATATCATTGATTAAAAACTAACTATGCAGCGAAAAACAGTAATCTGTACGAAACAGATTAGACAAACAACTCTGACCACAGTCGACCAATCTGACTCAAGAATCGAACAGATGATTATTAATCTATCAACTAATCGAACCAGATTATTGATCCAAAAGTATCGATCAAGAATCTGCGTCCAACACTTAAGTCACACAGATAATAGAGGAATGTATGATCTAACCTATGAGATCAATAATCAAATAGTGATTCATCGAGATTCTTATTAATAGAGTCTTGATTTTGATCAGATTAGCAAGTTAACAGTGATTGAATCAACAAAGATAAAAGTAGAATCAAAGAACACATAATATATAGTGGTTCATACTCAAATCAGTGTTAACAAACTGATTTGAACTTAATCCACTTTTCCTCTTATTAGTAGTGTACTGATCAAGAAGGGAATCCATTAGATCACCTCGGATCACAGTTCAACAGATTGAGTTTTCAGGATCAGTCAACAACCTTTACACACAACTAGATTTCAACAAATCTATCACCAAATGATCCCCGCAGGATCCACCAACCAATCTCAAGAGATTGTCAAAAGGAACACACTCACAGAGTAAGAAGACATACACCAGTCATCGTCTTCGTCATGATATTTTAAAGAAAACTGATTCTTGATGAACACTTGAAAGTTTTCTTGATGATGAGAGAGTGAGAGAGACTTTGATCACTTTGTTTTGAAAGTGAGAATACAAAAGTGAATTCTTCTTTGATGTCTTTTTTCTGTAGCTTCATGCCTTATATAGACGACGGCTCGAGACTTGCTCTTTAATCAATCCCCAATTTCTTTTTCAACAAGTCTTCTTCTTTAACTTTGACAGAATCTTCAATAACAGATAAATGTATGAGCAAATATCTTTCAGAGGTCTGATTCAACCCATCTGATCAGTTGCTAACAGTTTGTAGACCTTCTTGACTAACTTTGAGAACTGATCTGACTCGGAGAACTGATATATTACAACTATGCTGATTATCACAACTTTACTATCTCAGATATGATTCCCACAAAACCTATAAGTCTTATCTGTTGGCAGACTATCTGTTCTGTCCAGAACTTCCATTGAAGACCTAAAGTCTTATAATTATCGTTCTATCCAGAGCATTTACCATTATAATTATGGTAGTCTGATACCCGGTGTCTGATAGAGTATCTACTTATCTTAAACACACTTGATCACACATATTAGTAATACTTTGATTCATCAAATCCAGTAAAGTATTTTCAATCTCTTCTTATTTTATGAATTTCAAAGAAAAAAACTTAAACAGGTAGAATCAATCAGTTTTAGAGTAGCATGTAACACGTCATATACGCATAACAAAAGATAGCATTAAATTAGATCAGAGCAGAAGGACAAAATCAAGCAGAAGAACAAAAACAATGGAATTTACTTGAAAGACTACAAACTTATAAGCCCAAAAATAGTAGTCTAAGTCAACTTCTTACTTCTTAAATTAGTCTACTCCCCTTTTTTTTGTTTGACATTCATTAAGTATTTAGGGTGTCGTTTTCAAGGGTTTATAAGTTGAAGTATTCTAATATTTTCTTGATTCCCTCTTGAGCTCTTGTAATGACTTGGGACAGATGAGCTATGTTATCTTTTAGACTTGATGTCCTAGATCTGATCTTGATCAGTGAGTCTTCAAAGGTCTTCATCTTTGTAAGAGTCTTTTGTACCTTCAGCAGAGTATGTTTCAACTTGTCTAATGAGTCCAACTTGTGCTTGATCAGAAGGTCATTGAACACAACATTTCTCTATCTGAGATCCTAAATCTCAATTCTCATATCATTCACAAATCTGTCCACAAGGTCTTCTACCAGCTTCAAGGGCTTGACTAAAATGGCCAGTCTACTTAATTCAGCCCTTATGTTGTTGTTTGCTTGGAAGATGTGATCTATAAGCTTTGCTATTTTTCTGTTCATATGAACTACATCTGACTTTACAATCTCTTGAACAGACTCAATTTTTTTTGTCATCTTTGCCACCACCAAACTCTCAATGAACTCTTTCAATTCATCTGAGAATCCTACGGTTGGCATTATCTATTTGGCTCTGTCTTCCTCTTCTTTGACCGGTGAGCCAGTGTGTTGAAGTAGTTCGGGTTGTCTTTCTGATGATGGTGGTAGAGTTGATTGTCTTTCTTCCGATGGTGGTGACGTTTGTGTCGAAGTTCCCCTTTGAGATCTGCACTGTTCCTCAATGTCTTCCTCTGTTGGATCTGCAAAGTAGTTCGTATAATCCTTAGGGTCTTCTTCTTCACCGTTCTCACTCTGATGTTGTACGTCTGTCTGTCTTGGCTGAGCAGATGATGTGGGCAGCTCTTCGTCAGGGTTTGACATGATTGGATATTTCAAGACATATTGAGCCGACAGTATGCTCTTAACTTCCTTGTTCAGATCGTGCAGCTTTGCCTCTGCTACCTGAAAGACGAGCTTCCATGCTTCTGGTGAGTATTATGTGGTATTCACTACCTTTCCAGATCTCCTCCACTGATTATTTATTGCATTTTGAACATCAGTTCTAATTGCTCCAACTAGCCTCAATCCCCATCTGACACACTTTTCAGTATCTCCATTGAACATTCCACTGGTCAGGCCTGCTTGGAGTTATTCGTCTGTTATTCCCATTTGTTCATACGCGTTTGCAAGAGCCTTTTCAGCTCGTCTGTCCTCTTTTGTCTGTTGTGTTTTTTATGGAGAATTCGTGTCAATCTTGTAGACCTTGCCTCTGACCGATGTGCTAAACTCTGATGTCACGCTGTCTTGTAGAATAGCGTTCTGAATCATGTCCTTCACATGATCATAGAAGATCTTTGACGTAGCGCTGAGAATGTCTTCCAGCCCTGCAAACAACAGTAAATCAAGTATCCCAGAGTACTGGGGATACATAATCCTCAGAGCAGCGAAGTGTACAACCAGGCCTATGTAGAATCCTACAGTGTTTTTTTGTGTTTTGGATTTCGGTTCCACTGTTGTGGTTTGTTTTGAGAAAGAAAGAGAGTTGATTAGGGTGCTTGCAGGTGTGAGTTCAAGAGTTTGAAAGCGTAAAAGTTTGTACCTATCTCCCCAATCCCCTTATATAGTCCCACTAGGCAATCAATTAGTTAGATTTACAAACACACAAAGAATTTCAATCGGTTGAAATTCTAACAAACGGGACATAAAGATTTGTCTTTCTTCCATAAAATCACTCATTATGGCAGGCTTTATGACATATTTTGGGACGGCACATGCTTTTTGTCATAATGACCACTTTTTTCAACCACTAAACCCTTCCAATCGCCCACTCACATCATATGTAATTTTGGTGATTAAATTCACTTAACCCCAAACACACTCAATAACACTAATTTACACTTAATTATTGATTATAAGTATTGATTCGATTTATCTTCAGATTTGCTGATTTCATTAATTTGTCTACAAATTAATTTTAATCATGCAATACTATTATCAATGATTATCAGTCAAGATTCCTCCCCCTCAATTAATGCACTCAGTTAAGTCACAAAGACGTCAAGCACTCAGGTCATCAGAGATAAGAGTTGTAATAGATGTTATCCATATACAGTCAGCACTTCTTTTCAAACGAGTTTGGTCAGACCAGATGAACATTGCTTGATCTTCATATGAGCTCTCATCAGATGAACTCTTATCAGAATTTTTTACGTCTCCTGATCTGCATACACTTAGAAAAACCAGTTTAGTCATCAATAGTGATTAAACCCAGTTTTTCATAAATAAAACTAAACCTCTTTTCATCTAAGGGCTTTGTAAAGATGTCTGCTAACTGTTCATCAGTTGAGATAAAGTGTAGAGTTACATTTTCTTTTTGAACATGATCTCTAATAAAAAGATGATGAACATCTATATGCTTAGTACGTGAATGAAAAACAGGATTCTCTGAGATGGCAATTGCAGAGGTATTATCACATTAAATGGGACAAGATTTAATGTCAAATCCATAGTCAGATAGTTGTGACTTCATCCACAGTATCTGAGCAACACAACTTCCAGCAACCACATATTCAGCCTTAGTAGTAGATGTGGCAATTGAGTTCTGTTTTTTACTAGACTAGGAAACCAGACTTTGTCCCAAGAATTGACATATCCCAGTAGTGCTTTTTCTATCAATTCTACATCTTGCAAAATCAGCGTCAGAAAATCCAGTAACTTCTGAAATAGGTAGATTAAGTAACCAGATATCCATATTGGGTGTTCCCTTGAGGTATCTGATAATCCTCTTAGTTGCAGTCAGATCAGATTGTTTGGAATCTAACTGAAGCCTTACACATAGATACACAGAAAATATTATATAAGGTCTGCTGACAGTCAGATAGAGAAATGATCCAATGATGTCACGATATTTGATAGCATCAATAGATTTCCCATTTTCATCTTTGGCAAGTTTAACAGATGTGCTCATGGAGTTTTCATATGGGCAGATGACTCCATCCCATATTTTCTCAAGATGTCTCTCAAATATTTTAACTGAGAGATGAATATGCCATTTATCCCTATGTTTTACCTGTAATCCAAGGAAATATTTTAAATCTTCTATCATGCTCATCTTAAAAGACGAGTGCATGAGTTTAGAGAATCTCTCACACAATTTGGGGTCGGTAGATGCAAAGATAATATTATCTATGTATATTTGTACAAGCAAAAGTTTGTCCTTATGCATTTTATTGAAGAGAGTGGTATCGATGACTCCCCTTCTAAAATCTTTTTCAGTAAGAAAGTCTGAGAGAGTGTCCTACCAGGCTCTGGGGGCTTGTCTTACCCCGTACAGAGCTTTACTTAACTCGTAGACCTGGTTTGGATGGTCTGAATCTTCAAAGCCAGGAGGTTGTTTGACGTATACTTCTTCTTGAATTCTTTTATTCAGAAAAACACTCTTTACGTTTATCTGAAATACTTTCATGGATTTTGAAGCAGCATACGTCAGGAATATTCGAATAGCTTCTAATCTGGCTACCTGTGCAAAAGCATTAACAAAATCAATTCCTTCCTCTTGAGAGTAGCCTTGAGCGACTAGTCTACCTTTGTTCCTTATGATAATTCCTTCTTCATCATCTTGTTCCTATAGATCCATTTTATACCAATGACAGGGTGGTCTGTCGATTTAGGGATCAGTTTCCAGACATTTAGTCTGATGAATTAGTTCAACTATTCTTACATTCCGTCTATCCAGTTCGGGTCTGTTAGTACTTTAGACACGTTCTTAGTCTCCATTGTTGATAGAAAAAAGAGAAGAGACATTCATTTCTTATTACAGATTTGGTCATTCTTGGTGCATCATTGTCTTCAATTATCAGATCAGTGGAGTGTGGCTTTACCCATATAGCCCTTGATGTCATCCTTGGGGCTTCTGATGTCATAGGATCTTCAGACATTGTATGCCCAAGTTGATTTGTTTGCTCACCCGTCAGATTTGATAAAGGGTCTGGATGGTTAGTCTCTGTTGTCATACTCTATTCGTCTGGTGTGTCTATTAGAACTTCGTCTATATGACGTATGTCTGTCTTTTCAGCATTGTTTGAAGCTACATCAATCTGCACACATTTTTCATCAAAGATACAAGCTTCTCTCTCCGAGAAAGCATTAGTCTCATCAAAAGAAATATTAACAGACTCTTCTATAGTCTTAATTGACTTATTATATACTCTAAACGGCTTACTCATCACAGAGTAACCCATAAAGATGGCTTCATCAGACTTAGGATCAGATTTATGTACATACTTTTTATTATTGTCATGCACATAATATTTGCAGGAAAAAATATGAAAATAGTCAAGATTATGAATTCTCCCTTTTCATACCTCATAAGGCATCTTCTAGAATGCATATGGATCGAGTGCGATTCTGAATATAGCATGCTGTATTTACAGCTTCAGCCCAGACATCTTTGGTAGATTAGCTTCAAGCAGTATTGTTCTGCCAGCTTCTATCAGAGTCCGTTTTTTTCTCTCAGCCACTCCATTCTGTTGAGGGGTTCGAGGAGCAGAGAAGTTGTGTTGAATCTGATGGTCATCGTAATATTGCTCAACTTCTCTTCTATCGAACTCAGTTCCATGATCATTTTTTTATAGTGATCACATTTAATCCGTTTTTATTCTGAACCTGCCTCAAATATCTTGTTAGTACAATGTATCTTTCTTTTAGATGAGAGAAAGAATACCCAAGTATATCGTGAATAATCATCAATAATGACAAAGATATACTTCTTTTTACTGAAGCTTAGAGTATCTATTGGACCACATAGATCCATATAAAGAAGCTGCAAGGGTTCAAAACTAATCTGATCACGCTTACCCTTCTAACTAGACTTAGTTTGTTTTCCTACCTGACAAGTCTTACAAACCTTACCCTTCTCATAGGATATCAATGAAAGTCCTTTTATCAGATTCTTGAAAGATAGTCTGACCATGTACTTAAAGTTCAGATATGTCAAATGTTTGTGCCAGAGCCATTTCGTGTCTTCAAACTGTTTACTTATAAAGCATGACTCAACCTTCATAAATAATTGAAGTCAACTGCGTAGAGGTCTCCTACCCTAATTCCTACAAGGTTGATAGGATTATTAGCAACTTCTTTCACTAGGCATATATTATTGCGAAATTCAGCCGTATGCCCTTTGTCACATAGTTGACCGATGGAGAGCAGATTATGTTGTAGTCCTTCAACATATGTCACATTGCTGAAAGCTACAGCACCTGTACCGAGGGTTCTATACCCTCTAGTCTTATCAGTGCTATTATCGTCAAACACAACTCGTGGTCCATTCTTGCTTTTGTAATCTGATAGTAGTGATTTATCAACAATCATGTGTCTAGAGCATCCACTATCAAAATAGCAGATTTGAGGTTGATATCCCTAAAAAATAGACATTTATTTCATATGTGAACCCCATTTATTTTGGGTCCAGAAAGTTAGTTAAAAGACCTTTAGGTACCCATATCCATTTCCTCTTCATAGTTGGATAGGTGCAGCAAGTGTCAGCGATATGAGCATGCTTATAGCACAGATAACATTTAGAGGATCTATACCTGGTCTGACAGGTTTTGAAGCCTTTCGTTGAGTCTGATCAGATCTCCCCCTCAAACTACGCCTTATTGGCTTATGGGGATACTGGGCATATTACTTTGTGCTGATATAGCTTATGAGAGTCTTTATCAGACACCTTCTTAGGTTTTGTTTAGCTGGATACATATGCTTTGAAATGATATATCTTCCATTAAACAGACAAGCTCATGCATGACACAACTGATGTCTTTTTAACAGAGATTGTTTGTTTAATAGATGCGGTCTGTGAGACCAGAGGAGGTTTAGAGGTTTGCTTAACAAACACTATGGGTAAGGGTTTCCTTAATTTAACCTTTTGCAGTGGATTCACCACATCCGATACCCTCTTTTGAGGTCCTATTGAAAACAATCTGATCAAAATATTTGGATGAATTCCACTTTTATATCAATAATCTGAACTTAATTTGATTCACAACTAGACTGTAACCCACACAATGCACGGCATCGCCTGAAATGTCTTATTTTTGTGTCATCCTTTCTTTTTTCGGGCCAATCAAGTTAGGCTGTGGCACAAACACCAAAATTTTAAAATGATTAGTCATAGCATTTGACAAATACATGGGTGGTCGATACCCCTATTGAAGTATTCTTACTTGCCATGAAGCTACAATAGATAAGAAACACGATCCATAAGCAGTTGTCCACAGTTCAGTGTATATAAGGATGTGCATAAATTTGGAAAAATCTAAAATTTGGATAAGATCTAGAAACTTGTTTTTTCGAGTTCCCACATGAAGTATCTTCTTATCTTGCTCGTACTCTTCCGACCGAGCTCCTTGCTTCGAATTTTGGTTCTTTTGATGAGTCTCATGAATAGTCATTTTCTTTAATATGATCACAATGAAAAGCCAATAATATCAAGGAGCTTGCCAATTTAATGATGTATTTTGAAGTGTTCATCGAATTGAGATTGTCACCTCATAATAGTGTAACAGCCCACATCAGGTTTCAAGGAGTCCAAATAAGACAGAAAAAGAACATGCCGGAAAAAAAAAAAAAAAAAAAAACAAATCTCAACTGGAAGCTGGTTCTCATTGTCCTATTTGCATGGTACCTGATCAAAGGCACCACATAATTTACATATGTCACTTAACAATGCATATGTGTAACAATTCAGAAGTTGACAATACAGAAAGAAATCAAAGAAATTTTGGAGAAACCATAATAGTTATATACTTATTTATTTTTGATATAGTTCAAAAGTACTCCATGAATTTAAGAAAACACAGTGACGCGAACACTACTTAATAATCATATCAAGCTAAGTTTACACATCCCAGATAAGAATTTGATTTGATTGTGGTCTATGCCAGCTCTGCGACCAAATCCATGAATCGACTGAACATGAAGAACACGGCCTCCAACTGCGGCATCTCGAGTACCCATGATACGCTACTTGGGAATGATAGAGAGGAGTCTCAGTCACAATCTTATCTTCTTTGAGATTGAACTTTGAACTCTATTGCCGCAAAGAGCGGAGCGACATTCCATTGATTCAAGGGGCGATTCGATCAGTGCTCAATTTCCGTGAGGAATGGTCAGGGGTTAGATCAAGCTGATCAACCCTTCGATGAACCAACCTCTTCATCGATCAAGAATGAGCATCCGTGAATCTGGTGATAGCATCTGCTTGCTCCAGTGTATATAATCTATATATATAATATAAGCCAATCAATAAGAAAGAAGTACTGAGCATGTTATTAGGGCATGAACACCAGCCGATTCTTGCAACCATATTCATTTTTAAGAAGAGTGACCAAGGCCTTAGAAGTTAGAAAAGCCGAGTTATGGTGATAAGGAAAGGAGAAGTCAACAAGTTTGATTTATGAAGAAATGGAATACTTTGCATGGATTATTCATCATACAGACATCGCATCTTTTAATAAATGATGATTGAAATTCGAAAAGCCAACATGTTCATATCTTTTTAAGTAGACAAGGGGAGTTGAATCGAATACGAAAGAGGATTTGTTTTGGGAGGTAGAAAGACAATACGGGCAAGACTTAAGAGTTGACGGGACTCAAAAATTAATACCTTAAAATGATTTCATAGATTGAAAATGTCGAAAATAACCCTTGAAAGATGAATAATTACAAAAACTTCATGACATATCATTGGCATGACTTTGTAAAATTGATATATAATAGATATTCAAGATTGATTCAGATATATATGGCTTGACTTCTGTTTTGATTATTATCCGACAAACTATTCGAGTTCGACTCGAACTTGAAGGTTTTCTACTCGTGTTCGGCTCGAAGTCGAACTTTTTCTACTCAAGTTTGAGCTTGACAAGAAATGATTAATAAACATTTGACTGGTGTTAGCCAAAACTCAACCCAATTTGATTCGTATATATTTTAATTGGGATCAATTCTCAATAAAAACGCAAATATTATATTTCTATTTTACAACACTTATATTGAATTATGTAAAATAAAACCATTATGTAATTTTACTAATATAATAAATAAAATAATATTATAATTTAATTAAAATATCTTAATTTATTAATTTTTATAATTCTTTTAAAACCAAAGAAATATAAGAACTTATTTACAACAGACCTTGAAACTTATTCCGAGGGTGAGGCAACACTTGTCAAAGGAAATTAAAGAACAAGGCGTTGATACTATATAAAGTATCTGCTTGTTTTCAGCCAAACACTTCTTGACAAGCCCAACTACCACGATCATGAAAGCATAGTAGTTACTATAATTGATTGATTGCCCCAACCATTTGCTTGCTTTCTGTCCCACCCTCTTTGAATGCTCTATTCTTTTTCATAGACACCTATTATTATGTTACCTCTTCTGCTGTACCTTTGCTGAAATCATCCAATATTACGTAACACAATAATAATCCACATGTTTTTATCAGACTTAGTTCAAAAGAATGAAAAATATACGATTTTACCCCGTTATGAAAAACATTAAGACTATGGATTCACTAAAAAGTGTAACATTATATGCAAACATACCTTCTACTACATATTGGCTGACATGCTTTAAAACTATACATGTCGATTGAGAAGACCAAAACAACAGATGATATCTTCATTTTTTAAATGGATAGTAAAGGATCGGCTTTGACCCAGTCCTATCAAAAATATGCAAAATACGCCTTGATCCAACCATGAAAATGCTTCCCTTTTGAGTCCATATGCAAGGCCTAACAGCTACGTACGAACCTTCCTCCCTCTAGCGAGTTCTTCCAACTAATTAATTAATGGCAATGTTCACCATAAGAAAAACGAAATGCGTAGAGATCGAAAAACACACTACCGAGAGATGAAAGCTAGGGGATCAAATGGGATTATGTACCCCATTAAGTATACTAGATGTTGCGTCTGACCTGCACAATGCTGTAGCTAACGCATTAAGTATTCCGTCCAGGGAATAGATTAGTAAGAATGAAACTCAAAGAAATTGACGGGTCCACACAAACGATGGAGCATGTGGTTTAATTCGATGCAAAGAAGAACCTTACCAGGGCAAGTAGAACGTAGACTTAATAAATAATGCACTCAATATATTCCTATATATAAATTCCACACCTAAGCCTTTCTCAACCTAAACCTTTCCAAACTCCATCACATTTCTTCCCTCTTCTTCTTTCAAAACTTAAGATCATGGCTCCTGCTTCATTCATCCCTATATCGAACAAGGTATGCGTGATGGACGCCTCCAGCCGCCTAGGCGCAAACCTAGTCGCCCGACTTCTCCGTCGAGGGTATGTGGTTCATGCCGCGGTGCAAGGCCAGCTAGCCGAGTTGGAGAAGTACATGAAGGTGTGGGATGAAGATGAGAAGATGAAGGTGAAGGTGTTCAAGGCTGATCTGTTTGATTTCCATAGTATTGTCGATGCTTTGAGAGGATGTTCGGGTTTGTTTTACAACTTTGAGCCTCCTCGTGATCACTCCGGCTATGATGTAAGTGTTGCAATTAAGTTCTAATCATATAGTTAAGTTCGACATGACTCAGTAGTTTTCTCGTTATTCTACTTTGTTCTCTGTCCATGACCACAAGAACTAGGTTGGTGGTGTTGTGTTTGTCATTGGCTTGAAGAAATGAACACAATTAGAAACATAGAGGTGACTGATTTCCTTGAGCTGAGTCGAGTGTTTCCTTATGAGTATTGATCTATGTTCAAATCCTGATCTATATAAACGAACTTAATTAACCTTTGAGCGATTGGTTTAGTTTGCTCGTTTTGGCAATGATTTTGGGACGGAAACAGTATTAATTAGTGCTGGCTAGTGATTAGCTATACATCAAACGTGCTACACCGTGTAATACTAGAAAATACAGTTGGTATGTCCATTCAATACATACGTCAATTAATTTTCATAGCTTTGCTACTATGAGCAGTAGTAGTTAGTAGTTGGGTCCCCTGAGCATTTGAGCAATTAATCGAGTTGTGTGTGTTCTTACTGAAAACGGTCTTTTGTTATATTATTGACACGTTACATGGTACTTTCCGTCGCATTTATTTGTTGTAAACTTGACACGCTAATCACATGAAAATAAATGCTTATTGTTGCGTCAACAAGACTATAACAACTTGTCATGCATGTCCTAAAGTTTTGGAGATCATTGGACCATATTGAGGATTCTCTATTGACTTTCATCAGCAAAAGAAATTTACTCGATTGTAATCTGCAATAGCCACCACAATAATATTCATATTAATAAACGAACCTGTTTCTCTTATTTTTGTTTTAGTTACGAGGAAGACATATACCACCTATAGGAGAGAAAGACTACTGTAGCACTCTAAATTCTAAACCATTAAAGAATGTAAACCAAATCGTATCAACCTATATATCATCATTAAAGCAAAATGGAAATCCTTTTTCTTCCCCTTTTAAAGGAAAATAGAAACCATTTGTTTGTGCAACAGCTGAATTCTATGGTTTCATGACAAACATGTAGGAACATATGATGGAAGTGGAAGTTAGAGCGGCACATAATGTGTTAGAAGCAAGCGCACATGTTGACACAATCGATAAAATTGTATTCACGTCATCTATCACTGCCGTTGTTTGGAGACATGATCGTAGTTCAACTTCCTCGAATTTGGATGAGAAACATTGGAGCGACATTAGCTTCTGCCGAAAGTTCAAGGTACAGAACTCGCACAGATCGCATGTATTTATGGCTTAATTATTCGTGATAGTTTGTAATGAAAACATTTAAATTGATGCAATACGTAATTATGTTCCCTTTTGCCCTTATAGTTGTGGCATGCTTTGTCGAAGACCATTTCGGAGAAAAGCGCCTGGGCACTAGCCACGGATAGGGGCCTCAACATGGTGACTGTGAATGCAGGTCTAATATTGAGCAATGATCTCTTAATCACGAATCCATACTTGAAAGGAGCGGCTGAGATGTATGAAGATGGAGTTTTTGTGGCCACTGATCTGAAGTTCTTGGTAGATGCTCATATCTGTGTGTTTGAAGATATCTCCGCATATGGACGATACCTATGTTTCAACTCCGTGATTAATCATGCTGAAGGGGCTCTCCAAGTCGCCAAGACTATAGCTCCATGGGCATCCCCTCAAATCCAAAGGTACATATCATATGTAAATGATGTTGGCTTGAATTCCTAAAGAGCATTATTGGATTAAGATCGAACTGATAAGTTCTTGTTATTTGCAGCTTTGAAGAGGAAGATAAGATGATCCAACAGAACATAAGCAACAAGAAATTAAACGAACTGATGGCAAATTTTGATACAGAACTATCTCAAGAAAGTTGATGTTCTACGTTTCATGCAAGAAGAAGATAGAACCCGAAACAGGTCGATGTACATATTATTTCATGAATCAAGATAAGATGTCGCTCGTCAAGAATTGACTGGTGCCAACCTCTTGTATCAAGTCTAATGTTATATCTTGATACATGGCGCTATTGAGACAGATGATGTTCCTCACCATTGGATTTAGATTTTGTAGGTTGACAGCTTTTATAGGTCAGTCAATTGACATCTTGTATTTGTCTACGTACTCTTTACGAAGTGTGAGAACTCTGATTGATCCCCGTTTTCACTATAAGTAAAAACATTTCGTTTCATTTAGTTAAGAGCCCCATAGTATTTGTTGATGCTGGACGGAAAGTTATTTCAGGTACCTTTTACTTAAAATAAGAATGTTGAATTTCATCCTAAAAGACTTAGGAGAATAAAGGGGTTTGACGAAAAGACAGACGCAAATAAAACTTGGAAACGCTCGGGCACAGACATAGGTGGCGCCCGAGAGAGGGCAATATTGTCATGCAAGGCAACCAGTGTAATTTACATTGCCTCAGGGCACGGGCGTGGTCATGCCCGAGCACGGGTCAGTTTCTGCAGGACGAGTTGGTTTGGGCCGAATATGAGATTCGGTTCAGATTTGGTTCATGTTTTGTTTATACTTATTTAAGAGTTTATAAATAGTCCTGTATCAGATTTAGTTGAATTTCGAAGATAAAGGGTTGCCAAAGAGATTGTAAAAGCCTTTATCTAGGGTTTGAGTAAAATACAAGAGAGATTGAGTGAGTAGAGACGATCATTATACTCGTGTTATTCGATTAGTGGATTTTTTTCTTATGGGGTTTTTCTCCTGACGACCAGATTTTCTCCACGTTAAATTTTGCGTGTTATTGCTTTATTTCTCGTTCGTGCTGATCATTGCTTGATTGTGGCATTCGGATCCATCAGATTCTCGGATTGAATTCGTAACAAGTGGTATCAGAGCTCCAGGTTACGTCACGTAGAGCAAAGTTTGGATCTTTGGGGAAAAGATTGGATCTTTGTCATAAAGATCAGAACTTTGGTAAAGATTGAACCTTTTAGGAGTTGACAAGTTACACGAACGAGAAGATGGTGAATACAATGAAGTACGAGATCGAGCCGTTCGATGGGAAGATAAACTTCAGCATCTGGCAGGGTAGATCAAGGTTATCTTAGTCCAGTAGGAACTATCGAAGGCACTCAAAGATGAAAACCCAGTTGATATGAAAAAGGAAGATTGGGAAGAGATGGAGGAGAAGACGACAACTACCATTTGCCTGAGTCTCGCGTCAAATGTGAAATACCAGGTTTTGACAGAGACTTCTCCCTAGGTGTTATGGGAGAAATTGGAGAAGATCTATATGTCAAAATTGTTGTTAAATAAGCTTTTCAGGAAGATAGACCTGTTTGGTCTGAAGATAAAGGAAGGGGCAGACATAAACGATCATATAGCAGAGTTCAATAGGTTGATGACTCAGTTAACCAATTTAGAAATCAAGGTAGATCCGGAAGATCAAGCGTTGATCTTATTGAAGTCACTTCCATGTTCCTATTCTGCGCTCAAGACAATCTTACTCGTCGGGAGAGACATTTTGAAGGTTGAGGATGTAATTTCTGTGATACTTGATGCGAGTAACTTAAACCCAATTTCAGTCAATAATGGAAAAGGCTTAGTAGCGAGGTCCATGTCAGAGAGGAAGACGAAAGACAAGACTCGGGTGGAGTGCTATAAGTGTCATCAGATGGGACACTATGCGATGGAGTGTCCGGAGAACAAGAATAGAGGGAGAAAATCAAGTTCTGTGAATGTGACAGAAGGGAACCACAACGAGGATGGAGAGCGTCACACGATCTCAGATTCATCAGATCTGTAGAAAGATTCTATGATAGGAAAAGGTATCGAGTCTGATTGGTTTGTCGATTCAGGATGTTCTTTTCATGTCTGTCGGAGTAAGTATCTGTTTCACAAGTTTGTACCAAATATTGAAGGTGCCATACGGATGGATAATGGTGAGATATATAAGATCCTTGGAATAGGTGTAGTCAAGATCAAGATGTTTGATAGGACTATTCGTACCTTGGGAGGTGTCAGAATTATTCCTAGTGTGAGAAAAAAATCTGATCTCAGTTGATCAGTTGGATTTCAAGTATTGTAGGATATCTGTGAAGAGTGGAGTGATAAAGATATATAGAGGTGTCATGATCGTGATGAAGGCTCAGAAGATTGACAACCAGTTTAAACCGATTGGAAACGTGGTTGTGATGAACGCGGTTGCGGAGACAGTGCTTCGAAAACAGTCGTATGAGAATCGAGACGGAAGGCAACGTTGGAGTGTTAGTAAGCCAAGGATTGTTCAGGTGACACGATCTCAGGGGGTTCACGTACAGATGATAACGATCCAGTTAGTCATCGAGGGGCTATCGGATTTGGTGTAGCCAAAGTTGTGGAGTCTAAATTACGTGTGAGTCATAGAGCACGAGAGGTGCAGACTGCTTGGGGCTCTAGTAGCACGGGAGGTGCAGGTGCCAAAGATTAGCGGATGATAGAGAGGAGAGATGGTAGTAGAACATCATCGGGGATGACTGGTCGGTACAAGTAGGTGCCGAAGACGAACGTAAAGGTGGTGAGTCTAACCTTTGAGGCCTCAAATTCCCAATAAAGAAGAGTAAAGTGGAGCGCCCCTACCACAGAAAACGGGTTGCAAGGTCGTGCCCGAGAGGGATACGAAGATGAGTACTAAATCTAATATTTTGTATGTTTTAGGAGACTCAAATTATGACGAGATGGAGATTGCTGAAATTCATCGTAAATGAGTTAGGAGAACAAATGAGTTCAACGAGAAGACAGGCAAACAGAAAACTTGGAAGCTCCCGAGCGCAGACATATGTGGTGCCCAGGCACCAGTAATTTCATCATGCAAGGCAACCAATGCAATTTATATTGCGCCCTGGTGCGGGGCAAGTCACGCTCGAGCGCATTCCAGTTTCTGCAGGACGACTTGGTGTGGGCCGAATACGAGATTCGGTTCAGATCTGGTCCTTGTTTTGTTTATATCTCTTTATTTAAGAGTCTATAAATAGCCCTATATCAAATTTAGTTGAATATCCAAGGTAGAGGATTGTCGAAGAGATGTTGAGAGGCTTTCTCTTGAGTTTTAGTGAAACACAAGAGAGATAGAGTGAGTTGAGAGAGATTATTTCTTGTGGGGTTTTTTTCCCGACGATCAAGTTTTTCTTACAATAAATCTTGCATTTTATTACTTTATTTCTTGTTCGTATTGATCGTTATTTGATTGTGACATTAGGATTCATCAGATTCTTCGGTTGAATTCGGGTCGAATTCGTAACAAAGTACAACATGTTCTGTAGATGGTCACACTAGGTTTTGATAATCAAGTTGCCCATGTGCAGTGACATAGCAAGCCGACGTAAGAATGGATCAACTTATACTTGACTGTTGTGATCAAAGAAAGAAAAGAGTATGATATGTTAGTGATCCATCCAAGATGTGAGAAGATATATTCTTTCCCAACAGAAAGATATGGAAGATTTTTGTCTTGGAAGATATTAGATTTCTTTAATTATGTGTGATTATTTAATAACATATTTAGGAAAATCTTTATATCTTTATTAGAAGATTTAGTTAATCTTTGTTAATTAAATCTTAGGGAGAAGGCTATGTATATGCCTTGGATGGCCTAGGTTTTGATGAACTTGAGACATTAATTTATCGAGAGTTTTGGCGGCCAAGAAAGGTGAGAGAGGGAGACACGAGTAGGAGAAGAATAGCATAAAGATGATTTGTGATTTTATTCCCTTCGATTAGATTCTTTCTCGATTAGGTGCTCTCTTGTACTCCCAAACATTGAATTTTGATGATAGTGTAATCTTGGTCATGACATATTCGTGGTGTTCTTTTATTCCTTGATATTCTGCTACATATTTGTGCTTGATGGTGGTGTTGTTGTTTCTTGGTCTCGTTCGTTCCGACCTTTGGTGTTGTAAATTTTATTCGGAGAGACGATTCTTGACAACGAACTAGTTCTTTTACGAGAATCTACTCTTCGATTGATTGCGTTGTGCAATTTTGTTCGTTATTTCGCTGATTATAGTCCATAGTCCCAACAAAACTGGTATCAAAGCCTTGGTTGTTGGTTACTTGGATGATGGAGACCAACACAAGCAGGATGGTTATCCTCAATGGGTCAAACTATCATCTTTGAAGATGAAGATGAAAGACTTGTTGTATATATGTGAAGAAACTTCATCTACCCGTTTTTGAAAAGACAAAACCCAAAGATAAGGGTGGCAAAGATTGAACCTTTGAGTATCAGCAGGTATGCGGGTTCATTAGACAGTGGGTGGATGACAACATCTTGAACCATATCATGAAGGAGACCGATGTGCATACCTTGTGGAGCAAGGTAGAGGAGTTATATGCAAGAAAGACTAGGAATAGCAAGCTATTACTGTTTCCATAATTGTTTGCTATGAGATGTCAAGATGGTATACCGATGTCGGATCATTTGAATACATTTCAAGACTATTGAATTAGATGACCTCAATGGGGATCAAGCTTGATGACGAGATTCAAAGTCTATGGCTCGTGAGCACACTTTCTGTAACGCCCCCGACTTTCCGCACCCGAAAACACGTGAGCTTTATGCCGTCACGGACCCGGTCCGTGACAAAGCTAAACAAACCGAATGGGTTTTAGGGATACAGAAGTCAAGGAACTATAAACAGTAACCGAATTCATAGCTTACAGT
>JAOVYX010004781.1:0-37847 GCA_035668315.1 Drosera spatulata
CCCAACCCAACACTTCTTGAGTATTTCTTGTGATTAGGACTTAACAGATAACTTGAAGCTACTTCGTGTATGTGTTTAAATATGGTATGTACTTTACCTACAACATGAAAAGTTAAGTGCTACGATATTATGATTTCATATGAGAGCACATGAAAAGCGAGAAGCTAATACTTCCCATTTAGTCAAAAACTAAGTCACGACTATTCTTATCAGTGTATTCCATGATCTTAAACAAAATCAAACTTTCTTATTAGTGGATCCCATGACCTTGAACACAATCAAACTTAAATCATCTCATACTCAACCAGTTTTCTCAGCTATATATAGAGCATAATAGCAATCAAATCAACTATTTTTTCTTCCATTTTCCTATCTAAAGTTCTTGATGATCATGTCATCATGTTGCTCTATAACTTATTCTCTTCCATTTTCTTATCCACAACTGTATATAGAGCATGATACCAATCAAATCAGTCAATAGTTTTGGATGATTTCTAAATTTATTTTTATCAAATAATTATAAATTTGATACATATCTTGTGCTCCATAACATGGCCTAAAGATTCAAATCATTTATAACATATATGTACATGTTTTCATATGTAATAAAGTTGAAAGCCTAACAATACAAATGATTTTTCTATCACAAAAATAAAAATAAAAAATGCCAATGATTTTATGTCCAACTTTAATCCCCTAAAAGTTAAGCGAGACCGTATCTATTTTTCCAGGCCTGTTTGGACATAAGGTTTCTGCAGAAAATAAAGTTGGTGAGCCGTGTGATGGGAAACCTTCCCGCACGGTTCGGAGAGCACAGAATTCGAATGAGAGGTTCACCACCACATCATTGCATGCAAGGGTAGCTCGCTCGATCGCAGGTTGGTCCGACTCGTAATTTACTTCTGACTCCGTGTTCGATAACCTGACCGTAGTGATGTTAATTGTGGTTACATTCATAAGTAGCTTGGTCCATCTTTATTCCATATCATATATGTCTGAGGATCCGCATAACCCTCGATTTATGTGTTATTTATCCATTCTTATTTTTTTTATGCCAATGTTGGTGACCGGAGATAACTCTCTTCCATTATTCTTGGGATGGGACGGAGTAGGTCTTGCTTCATATTTGTTAATTCATTTTTGGTTTACACTATAAAACCTATGCTTGTCAATCGAGTAGGTGATTTTGGATTAGCTCCTGGGATTTCGGGTCGTTTTACTTTATTTCAAACAGTAGACTTTTCTACCATTTTTGCTTGTGCTATATTTTTTTAGTTTATGAGTGAAAATATGAAATATAGATGTTTAGGAAGATTATGGATGTAATATAGATTACATCATTGTCATAATCTATGTTGAGAAAATAAAAAACTACACATATAATATTATGGTCATAATGTACATCTTTGAGACAAAAAGAAAGAAAGGAAAGAAACGTAACCATATAATCCCACCAAGTGCAGGGTATGGGAAGGACACTTCTGTAAGACAAGATGATATACACAGACCTTACCTTTAGTTTTATATAAATGCCCTCACCTGTCGAACCCTTGACCTCATGGTTAGGAGAAAAGCGGCTTATCACTGAGCAAACTTCACTTGAATTTGAGAGAAAAAGGAGAATCTTGTAAATTATATTGCGGCCATGATGTGTGTTAGAGCCTAGTATTTATTATGTGTCTATAAAGATTTTCTCATTCAATATCCAAATTGCATCAGTTTTTTACCTTGTTTATGGTGTGCTTGATGGTTATAAATATATTGTTCCTCTTCCCTAACTATATGATTGATTAGAAGGCCATGGGAGAGTTTGGAGAAAAGAGATACAACAAGAGTAATGTTATGTAATACAAAACTTATAGTGGGTTTTGAAGGAAACCAATAGAACACTCACATTAATTATTGTTGTTATAGTCTTGTATGTGTGAGATCTCTATGATGTCTAAAGAGAAAATAGTTAACCACCAAAGGAAAAACATATATTCAAGCCATGATACGATCGAGGTTTGATACTTCCCTCGATCTTGAATGATCTGCTTCCTGATAGGGCCGTAGGAAAGCTCATTCATGCTTATTCAAGCTCGTTTGATTATTAAACGAGATGAACAAGAACAAAATTTTCAACTCGTTTAATTAAACGAACGAGCTTGAGCAATACCCTTGCTCAGCTTAGGCTGACTTGTAAGGATCAATAGTGGCTTGATAAGTGCTCAACTCAAAAGGTTGATAGTGACTCGAAATACATATAATAATTTAAATATTTATGTATATATTAAATATTTACAATTTATATTTTTTTTAAAAAAACTATTATACATGATTATTTTTTCTCTAAATTAAATAAATCGAGCCCTTAACAAGTTGAGTCATATATGAGCTCTAACAAGCCCTAAATCAACGAGCTGTTAAACGAGCCGAGCTCGACCACAACAAACAGCTAAATGAGCCGAGGTCGGCTCGGCTTGAATTAGGCTAGCTCGGCTTATTTTACATCCTTACTTCTTTGAGGTTGTTTGAATCAATGTCTTTAACTAGATAAGGCCTGAATAACATCTGAAGCAATAATATTTCGCTTTATTTCTTGGTTTCTGTTTGTTGCTTTGTTGTGATGTTTGAGTTGTTCGATGCTCATTGTTCGTGATCAAACAATCCAATGTAGTTTGATGTTTGTGATCTCTATTTCCTATTGGACTCTGCATTGACTCGAATTGTCCAAGATTACTAAAAATTTTGTTACTTAACTTTGCTTTTTGATTGCTTCTACTTCGTCACGTGATTTATTGTTTGATTAATTCATCTATTTTTCAATTATGGACTGTATCATTCATAATCCTACTATTGTTTCGACAAATTCATGTTATGCAGAAAGAGATGGAATAAGGGATGCTAAAATGGTATTGCAAACTTTGAACAATAATTCACCCACAATAGTTTTATAACCACCTCTTATAAAGGTCCGATTTCCCGTAATGATCGCCCGGCCTATTCCATCACCAAGGAATTCAATGTTGGTCTTGTTATACTCCACTTATATGTACTCATGATATGTAGCTCCTTTGATATTGTTCATGATGGTATCTTGGCTAAACTTCGAAGCGACATCTACGAAGAAGATCGTCGATGCATTTTGTACCATCATGAAGGCAATTGAATTTATAGTACCATACCACCCTATTACATAATGTATAGCTAATCCAAGCTTCATCATTTCCATAGTCACACTATTCCTTTCTCTATTTTCTCCTTCTTCTTTTTCTCCTCCAAGCTGAACTATAATGGGTTCAATCTTCATCTCTTCTTGCTAGCTAATTAACACAATGAAAATTCAATATTATGTCATTTGTGGGTTTAAGATTTTGCAGCGTACCATTAAGCATTATAGCCACATTGACGAGCTTTAATGCTCCAATAATACCAAGCTCTCGTATAAATATCTCTTGAGCTTGATCAACATTATTTTAGGACATACATAGAATCCTTTTTATACATGCTCTGAGGTTGACACATGTATATCAATGTATCTATTAAGTAGCATCATTTGTGATGCATGCCAATATTACGAGTTTTGACTTAATTGATGTAAAGATTGAACAGATCATATTGATAAATCCACAAACATCAACCCTCCAAATTTCGTGAGATATGATATGAAGTAGGGTTTTTCTTTTCTACTTCACACATATTTACGAAGGGAACAACATCTTGAAAGTGTCAAATTTTTGTTTTTTCACCCAATTTTCTCCTTCGATGGATTTGGTTTCTATTTCGATTTGTTGCAGAATTTAGGATTTGATTTTTTTTCTTCAAAGAGAAGCCTTGAAAGGGGGAAAAGTTATGTGAGAGTGAACGAACTGGTTTAGTATGTAGAGTGTAGAATTTAGGATATATTTAGTGTATGGTGTTAGATGGGAGTAATAAGAGGAATATCAAGTCATTATGACTTTTTCTACTTTTCACCAACGACACATAGGAAAAAACTAGCATTGTTATTTTTGGTCCCAATTAAAGATCACGGGATCATATGTCTATTTTTTAAGTTCGATATTGAAGTACAAATTCAGGATAGTTGGAAGGGGTAATATGTATTTTTCCCTTGATTTGAAGATATATAAGAATAATAGAAAATAAATTATGGTATGCGTGGGTTGATGATATAAAGTGATGAAAAAGATACAGGTGAAGTTTTACTACTTATGACGTTTATTACTCATGTCATATCATGACATGCTGATATATAATTTTTGTGCAAAAAGAAAAAAAATAAGAAAAAAATAAAAATAAATAAATAAATAGGGTAAGAGTAGAGCTTACCATAGGTCAATGGTCTATGATCCGAGTCTGGAATGGCCTTGTTATGGTTGTGGGAAACGTCGTGCCCTTTTTATTGTAAGTTTGGTATCGTTATTTTTTATTGGTCCGATGATTGTATGGACTAGAGGAGTCTCTTTTCGTCCGCATTATCAAGTATCGATGACTATTATAAAAAATTTTGTGCTTTTTCGTGGAGATTCTTTTGTCTGTTTCTCACGTGGAATTCGATGTGCAAAGTATAAATAAGATGTGCATTTATACATAATTCATCTCGTAAAAACCCTTGGAAAGGAGGTAGTGCCACACTAGATTGTGCTCTATGGCTCACGACTTCTTGTCTTCTTTTACATGTATGATAAATAGTAGTGGGACGAAATAAAAAGTAAGGATGTATGCATTTATAACCCACCTAGTCTAATCAAACATATAGCTCATTTTGGGATAGTCGAAACATGTACTACTTTTTATTAATGTAAACTTGGATGGTAGACTGTTGAATGGACATTTTAGATGTTTTCTTGTGCCTAAACAAGGGTGAATCATTTATATTTTGCTACAGGCGTGACCCATAACAAGGATAGTGCTATGTGGCTTTGTCTGATGAGATTCAGGAAAATGATGACATTACAGTATGGTATCATAGTTGTAAGTCCAAATACGTCATGTTAAACCTAGAAGGGGAGAGGGGGGGGGGGATTGAATAGGCTACTCTAAACAATTTCAAGAACTAAAATATCATTTCTTAGCTTTATTGTCAACAATGTGAGAGCTCTTCTGACTCTTTAGTGCTCTACTAAGTTGCTAAAGTTTTGTTTCTTTTGACTCAACAATGTTTGTTTGTTTTTTCCTAACTTTCTAATCAGAACAAGCAACTACAAATTAAAGAAAGAATGTAAAGTACACATTGATTTAAAGTGGTTCTGATAGTTGAGTTCAATTGTACTCTAAAATATAAGTCCATTCTTCCCTTAGTGATCAGTGTAATCAAAGTAAGAAATATTTCACTATGTGTGAGTTTTGGTTTATCCTTAACCTTTCTTACAGGGTACATAGTTGGTGCAGTCTATTCTATTGAACACCTTTCTTGAAAAGATTCCTTAGAGCTCTCCTGATTTCTTCTCCAAACCAATTAGCCTCTATCCAAACACCTCCTTCAAGTATTTGTGAGCCTTAGAGTCGTTGATGCAACACTTTGTTCAGTATTTTCTTTAAGATCAAGTAATGAAACTCTATTGCCATCCCTTATTTATAAAAAAGACCCATGAAATAGTCGTTGTCTTATTTATCCTTTGAAATATTCTCAGCCTTCCATTTTGATCGAGACCGTCTAAAAACCAGCTCCCAACACTCCTGAAAATGACTTGAGAATATCCACCTTGTTAATCTCTATTACTATGATGTAGAAATTTTTGTCTTGTACTGAACTCTGCTGTTCTTCTCGTTGATATACTAACAGTAGAACACTTAGCCTTCAGTATTGAGCCTCTGATCAACCGACTGAGTACATTCTGTGCGATCTAAAGTCCACTCTACTGTCTCATTCCATCCTTTTGACATGAAGATCTAATCTAGTTAATATGCAGTCTATTGATCTACTAATCTGCACTCTACTGATCGACTGATCTTGACCCTTCTGTCCTGTGGGTCTGAACCTCTACTGCCTTGGTGACGTCCTTGGAGCTGTTTTACTTATTACTAATTTCTAAGGTTTCTAGTCTAACGATAGTATTGGTTTAGGAAAAGAACCCATTGGAATCACTTAAGATTAAAATTAATTATATTACATATGCATTAAGCGTAGGATGGGAGTGACTACATGGGTAGAAGTGAAACGAAATGTGCAATAGTTTGTCTAGAAATGCGAAGTTTATTAGAAAAATTAGTCAAGCACTACTAGAGTGATATTTCAAAAACTAAGATAAAAATATACTCCCTCTTTCCTATTTATTTTTGTAACACTTTGACAGACACACTTATCAACGTGAACTTTGACTAGAGTTGTAAAAAAATCAAACATCATTTTTATTTTATTTGGAGCCTCACCAAAGACTGAGAATAAGGTGAGGAGTATGACCTCAGTGTCTTATGCGAGTGTAGTTGATTCCCTTATATACACTATGATATATATTTGATCTAATTTGTCATAGGCAGTGTCACTAGTTTATCGTTAAAAGAATAGACTTGGTAGAGGTCACAACATGCGGTGAATTGGATCCTTAGATATCTTTAAATTTCATCGAGATAGACTCCCGTCTATGATGCAAGACGAAGTGGAGGTAGTGACAATGTTGAGAGATTCTAAGATTCAAATTATGTTGTGGCCTGGATTATAGGAGGCACTCATAAGCAACTTTGCAAGCTATTGTGACTTCGAGTACTACATAAGAAACGTCCATGACAATTATTTCGATCGTGACAGAAGGTATTTGATCGAGCAATTTGGCTTCAGATTTAGATTTGAAGCAACTCAATGATTCATTTTGATAGTTCAACAACTATTCATTGGACTCGTGGCTGGACAATGAGAGGATTAAGCAATTTGACATTCGCAGTCATTTTTGTTGAGATATTGTTCATTTATAACAATTAATTATCTTAATTGATAAGTTATAATATTAATCGTATGATTAAGTTCAAGAATAAATGATGGAGATTTAATTTCGTTCATGTTACAAGTCTACTATTTTCTATATATACTAACTTGAAGGCAACAATCCAGATATTCCAAAGTAGATACCTTGACTATTTTGCTTTATGCTTACTCAGGGAATAACCAAAGTATTTTATAATTTTGTACAGGATATTGACAACATCAGGGTGATTAAGATTACAATTACCGAGAATCACGCAAATACGTTGATGAAATTATTAGAATTACATATATAGATCCTGAGTCACATTAGACAGACAAAAATATTACAATTGCATATATATAGATCATGAGTCATTTGATGCATTATCGATTGATTTTGAATTGGAACCCAAGAGGTTTAATAATACTTTATTAGCCCATGATTTTACTTATTATTGGGAATCCAGTATGCCTAAACAGTATTCATGTGGCGAAAACAGTGTGTTCAGGAGAAGTGCATTGTGTTCCGATGACATACTTGTAATTGAGGGGGGGAAAAAAAAAGGAACAACAAATAGGTATATTCACACAAATCATAAGAATTAATCCTCTCTCCTTCTCATACCTCCCTTTCAATGTCATGACCAAGTCAAACTGCCTAAAACTTGTGATGAATGGAAAAGGATCAAAAGAACGTTTCCTTTCTAAAAATAGCTATTCATTCAATCTCATTGGTGGTAAATGTTGTGGCAAGAGCTTCTTCTTTGTCCTCCTTCTTGTTTCCTGTTTCGATATATTTTTTGTTGCGGTGGCTATGATGGTGGTGGTTGCGGCGATCTGGGAGCTTGCTTGAGACAATCATATCGATATATTGTTGCACCAGTCGTCATAAGTTGTAGGATCTTGCGAAAAAATGGCTTTACTTGGTTCTCAGGATGATCCCATTTTGCCTATAAACTCCACCATTGTGGCCATTGATAAAGACAAGAACAGCCAGTACGCGGTTAGATGGGCCGTCGATCATCTTCTGACGACCACACAGCTTATCATTTTGGTCCATGTGAGACACAAAAACTTTCAATATCGTAGGAACCTCCTCTCCTTGGTGTATGTTAATGTTCTTTGTTTCATGATTGTATTTGAAGCCATGGATTGTTTTCTTGTCAACTTGTTTTGATGAAGAGTTCCCGTTCCTATCTGTTCGGATTGTGCAGAAGTTCCTGGTGTGGTTGATGTCTCTGTTACGGGATCAACTGACGCTGATGTGCAACAATTATTCATGCCCTACCGGGGTTATTGTGCTCGAAAATCGGTACATGCCTTACAAGTTAGTTATGCATTTTGATGAATTTTGTCTCCACATCTTGATACACGCTCTATATATCACTCATCTTGTAGAGATTTTGCCTACTGGTTTTGGATTGAATTACGTAAACAGAGGTGAGTTGCATAAAATTTGGTTGATGGATAACTGTTATTCTGGTTTAGATAGGTATCGACTTCATAGTTCTGCACATTCTGATTATGACTTTGGTATTCCTCATCATAAGCATTACAGATGCCGGCAGGAAAAACAGACATTGTAACACTTTCCTAAGTAAATATTAGTGTTCACTGGAAATTGCGTGCGTGCATTATGCCTGGTTCGTATTACACTGGCAGAACTAAAGATGTGGAAGATCTTTTTCCCAAATGTTCCTAAGGCTTGCTCCAGCGTAAAAATATCATTCATATAACCACGCCATGTTTTTCAGATTCAACTCAAAGAGGTTATCTTGGAAGATGCTGATGTTGCCAAAGCTTTGGTAGACTACATCAACACCAATTGCATTGCCAATGTTGTTGTTGGGGCCTCATCACGAAATGCTCTCTTGAAGTTAGTCTTGTCACTTTGAATGGAAAAAATGAGGGGAAAAAATCAGAACCAAGTGTTTTCTTCCTTCCTACTTATCAAAGTTTTTTCCTCTCCTCTGTTCAGGACATTTAAGAAGTTTGATGTGCCGAGTAGCTTGACTAAATCTGCGCCGGACTTCTGTTCAGTTTATGTCATTGCAAAAGGAAAGGTGATCAGCGTACGATCAGCTCAGCGCCCTCTGGCCAACACTGCAGCTCCTCCTAAGCTTACTGCTTCGTATGGATTTCCACATCAACTTTCAGCTGATCATGCCTCACTTGATGAGGGAGCAAGGTGAAAACCAAATTTTAACAAAAATTTTCAGAACATGCTTGCACAAACTGTTTGTTGAAGTTGGTTAAAACAATTCAACCAGATTTGGAAGTTACCCAAGTCTAGAATCTAGAAGATAATAACTCCTTTTCACATATCACAGAAGCACAGGTTTTCCTGCGGGATTACAAGCAACTGGATCCAAAAGATATTACTTGGAAAGGGGCATAGATAGTGTCAGAGGATCAGCGCGACCACGACCTTATTCTGGTTCCAGAAACAGTCCAACTAATATGTCTCTGGAGAACATTGACGTCGTTAGGAGACCACGTGGATCAAGTGCTCGCAGCTCTTTTTCCGATGAAGAGAATGAGGATCAGCTTGGTGCTCGATCAATGGATATGACAGCACAAAACTTGGATTTTTCAATTCCTGGGAGCGGAAAGAATCCTGGAAACTCTGTAAGCAAATAATAAGCTTCTTTTAGTAAATTACAGGTCATATCGTTTAGATAGATGCAAAAACATGGATGAGTTGGTCAAAAGAATTTGCAAGATTTAGTTGCTTACTCTTTATTGACAGAATGATGTTGAGGCAGAGATGAGAAGGTTGCGGCTTGAACTGGAGCAAACCATGGATATGTACAGCAGAGCTTGTAAAGAAGCGATCTTGGCCAAACAGAAGGTTATCGATCTTTCATTTTCCAAACCATAATCTTCAATTCTGCATCCCTAAATCAAGCTTAGGCTAAAGCAATCAAGTAAATAAGCAAGTTTGTGCAGCTGTAGAATCTCTACGAGCAAGCTACACGAGGAAAGTAAAATCATCATCAGTTAGAAAGTATGTCCAACATATTGTTCAAGAATGAAATATTGCAAGACACTAAATGCGACAGATACCATAAAAAATGATGAAGAAAGAAAATAAAAAATACAAATACTACTTGTAGGATCAGGCTGGTTACAATAAAGTGGAATATTTGTTCTCATACATCAATTATTTGTTCATCTGGAACTGAAACATCTGTAATCCAGATAAGTTGAAGGAAAGTTGACTACCATGCTTTTTAGTACATCTGTTTTGTTCATGTTTTCATTATTTTTTATTTTGTATAAGGTTAACTGAAATTTCATTACCACAAAACTAAGATATTAGCGGATTACATACAGCTCCCTCGCTTGAAATTAAAGACTAAAGCACTCTTATCAAAAAAAAAAAAAAAAAAAAAAAAGGGACTACAAGCACATATCAGTCATACATGGCTACCAAAACAAATAACCTGCTGAACTAGTACATTAGGTTTAATGCGCTCATGCTGAAAGATCAACTTGTTCCTTGCCCACCATATGAGGTACACAACAGCAGCATTCGTTGTCCTTCTTCGTGCTGCTTGCTTTGATTTGCCTGCTGATATCTTCATCATCCATCCACTACATGCATCCCAAGCCATCCTTTTCTGCTTCAGTTTCAACAAGCTTAATACTCCTTGCCCCACTTCCTGCGAATGCTCACACAAGATGAATAAATGGTCCCTTGTTACAGGTTCCTTTCCACAGAAAACACAGCTATCCTCTTCACATATGGCCATTCCATATAGTCTCTCCCTCATCCTCAATTTGTCTTTTGCTGCTAGCCATAATATAATGGCATGTTGAGGAAAGACACCTTTGCCCCAGATCAGCTTGCTTGATGCCACTGGAGCTTGATCCATCATCTATTTATACACCTTATGCACCAAATACTCTGATCCCAAAGAACTATCCTTCCATCTACAACCATCAGCAGACCATGTGACCCAATCATTAAACTGATGTTTGATCTGCACTAATGAATTCCACATCCACAAGGCACCTTGTTTAGACACATCAGCCAAATTACCCTGCTTAGTATAATAGCCATGGACCCATTTCATCCACAGCCTATCAGCTTTCCTTGCAATATCCCATACTAACTTGAATAAGATAGCCACATTCCAGGCTTGTATATCTCTGATCCCTAGCACTTCAAGAACTCCTCTTGAACTTGGTTTCTCTCAGCTTTCTACAATTTACTTTCCTTACTAAACTTTGATGGATAGGATTAGAAAAATGGTGGTGAAAGAGAGAGGACCAAAGCCCTTAAATTTATAGACAATGATAGTTAGTAACTTCCCATAACTACCATGCCTATTATATTTTTCATGATTATCCTAATGGTCTATCAACACAGGATATAATAAAGGTTCCTTCACATTATTAACCATAAAATGTAACTTACGATTATCAAGTCTATGTCACACTTTGTGCCACATAATGAAAATATTCTAACATTCTCCCACTTGACACACATGTCTTCTTTATTCTTAAATCTTGTAATTATTTAACTCAAGGCGCAACATACAAGTTGCATCTTCTTTAATATGGTCAATCATGTAAGTAAAATCTATGAAGGATCATAGCAGTTCTACATATTTGTTCGACATAGTCTCTTTCATGTATCACATTATAGAAAATTACCTAATGCAACTTTTAACATAATAGTCCAAAGATTATATTTTCATTTTGGAAAATGAATCTTGTTACCGTTCGAATAAATCATTAATGTATATACTATCATAAATGAAAACATGATACATAAAAAAAAAAACAATGCTTAAATGATACCAATGTGTCATGTGCATAAACATCATCATAAATATGTGATACAAATATAAGGAATTTTTTTATTGATTAATAGCTATGCACATGTCAATTACATCCTACTGATTTAAACATATTAACTCTTTTTGGTTTATACAAGATTATTAAAAGGATTATTATTCCTAAGCATATGAAGGGTTTGAGTCAAATTATTAACAAGCATCATCAATTTGTTTTAACATCAAAGATAATCATATTGTGCCAAGATCTACATGTTAAAGGAGTAAAACCAAACCAAAAACAGGAATAAGATGAAAGTCTCGATAATAAGTGAACTCAAAACGCACCTATACCATCCGAGATATGAGGACTATCACCGATGTAGTTCTAGTCATCATAAAGTCAAGAAGAGTTATATATCGATAATGTCCATCCTCTCAACATGCTCGAAAAGAAAACAAAGCATATAAGATCTTGAATTGACCTCTTACCTTGGCCTTTAGAATCCCTGCTACCCATAGAACCTCTACTTCCTACATTTATTCATAAACTTATTAATATAAATAGAAAAAAAAATAATTATATTACTATGAAAAGATTTACATCTATTACACATTTACCTCTACTACCACCGGTCGAGCCCGATCCCCTAAGGAATTTACATGCATAAATTTGCAACAATAGAAAACATTTGCAAAATAAAATGCTCTAACTAGACGTAATACATTTTTCATATAGAACCTTATAAAACTATCTTAATTATTAATGAGTTTATCATGAATTTTATATAAAAAGGAAAAAAACTAAAATGTATCTAACCGAAAACTCATTAATTATTTGGATCATTGTCCTCGTCCTCTTCCCAACTTTCCTCTTCATCATCTTCTTCTTCTTCATTCTCCTCCATCTCTTCACCTTCTTCAACTTCCTCGTCATCCTCGTCCAGTTCAACTTTCTCTTCTTCCTCGTCCTCTTCTTCTTCCATCACATCTTTATCATCATGATCAAACTCAAGGGCATAAGTGAGACCGGTGTATCACTAATATCTTCTTGGAAAGCCACCTCTTCGTATTGAGTATCAATCATCCCTCGTACTTTCATATTAAACACAACTTTCGATTGACCTCTAGCATTCATGAGACTTGGGTATGGGACATAACACCCTTGCAGAGCTTGATTTTCCATGATGAATGGATCATATCCCCCTTGATATTTCTTTGTTTTATCAATCTCGACCAGTCGATACCTCTCATGCACATCCATCCCCTATCTGAGTCAAAACAATCACATTTGAAGAGAATCGCATTATATAATCTTTCATCCCTAGTATATTGTAACTCCTTTATCTCCTTAAGGATACCATAGTAATCCTTCTCACCATCGTCCTTAACACATACGTAATAATTTTGAGTGGTTTTAATGGAGCAATATGCATAAGAGTCAAACAAATATCTATTGATGTAATATTGAGTATACTTTTACACTTGTATGGTTGATCATGTTCTAAGGGTACAGGTCATCTCATTCGAAACATTATTTGATAAAATCTGCTTTCAACATAAAGGGACCTATAGAACTTGAATTTTTCAAAAAATTTGATTTGGAAAAAATCACTCTTACATAATTCTGCAGCCACATATGCCATGAATCGACCAGTTTGCTCCATACTTCATGACTTGATCTGAAACGCTCTTTTCTCTTTATGTCTTGCTGAAATAGCCTATAATCATAATAAAATAACCCTTATATGATTAAAAAAACCCTTCTGATCAGAAATGTTTTAGGAATTGAAGACCCTAATCTACAATATATCGTATTACACAGTCTCTTTGGATGGAAAACGATAAACGGTATGATAGGACATTATTATCATTTTAAAAATGTCAATTAAAAAAGATTAAAATCAATTAAATAAAATCTAATCTAACATCTAACATATATCTTAACCAATTAAAATCTGGTAGTAATTTCAACTAATCTAAACTAAATATAAACATTAATATCTCAAGTTTAAAATAAAATATTTGGATCAAATAAAAAATATATAATAATTATATATACAAAATCTTTCACAAAGAGATAATTATATGTAATCCTTAGAGTTCTATATATGAAATTGTCTTTTAGTATAATAAAATAATAATTTTTCTCATTATCACGTTCAATATATCTTTATATATATGTTTAATATTAATTATTTATATTATCTTTATTCATCTAGTGCAATGCACGGGACAATATTCTAGTATATATCTTATTACCTAGTCTCTTTTAAGCGACAAACTATTTGGATGACAAACGGCATGGTGACATGGCGATATGATAGGACATTATTGTCATTTAAAAAATAATCGGTTAAAAAAATTAAAACCATTAAATAAAATCTAATCTAACATATATCTTAACCAATTAAAATTAAAATAATATCCCGATTTCTCCTAACTATCATTCTACTTAAAAAACAAAAATAAAATAATAATAAAAAATCTCATATCCAAAGAAATCTAATTTAATCTAATATGTCATATCTAATCTGATGTAATCTAATTTGAGAAATCTTTCCCAAAACAAAATTGGCAAAATATTAAAATGAATAAAAAATAGAAATTAAAAAATCATTCAACCAAAAATAAAAAATACTAAAATCAAATAATTATAAACAAATTAGAATATCTACATTTAATAAAAAAATTCTGTAACAAGGCAATAGGAACTAACCATGTCGAACCATGTTTAATATAATCCTTTAACTTATCTTTCAATAAGTTATTTTAAAATATTTGTTTGTATTTTGATTTCTTATGCCGTGTAGCGCATGGGTCAGTATTCTACTATCCTTAAAATGAATAATTCATAATTCCGTAAAACATATCTATGGACGTTGTAAAAATCTTTTTCAATCAGACTTATCCTTTTTTGGAGTGTTATCGCATGGAAAATATACCTCATTCTTTTGGAACACGTTTGGAAGATTTAAATCATCAATATTGTTTGAAACCCCACTATTGTAATGATAATCTCGAGATTTAGTGTCTACCTTAGGCGCAAAATACTTCTTGGGAAAATTGCTATGTTCCTCCATAAGATGCGCCTAATAAATAGAGCCATCGACATGTGTTTTATTTTCAATCTCCTCCTTTATGTGCAATAGAAACCTAAAAGGATACAAATTTAAGCTAGAATATATATGTAGTTTTTTAATAAAAAATTATAAATTTTTAGATTAATATTTTTCAAAAGGATACATCCATTTATAGTACTCTGTCCATCAATTTTCGCCCTTATGAGGAAGGTGTAAAAGTAAGTGCTACATAGAATTGAAAAATGCAGGAGGCAACGATTTTTCTGACTTACACAGAATCTCAGGGATATGTCTCTCCAATCTCTCCATATCTTCACAGGGAATAGTATTATAACAGAGATCTCTGCAACGTAGACTAAGCTCTGTAAACACATTCCACTCATGAATGGATTGAAGCAACTCCTTGAGGGTAACACGAAAGCAGTCTCTGCATGATAACATGACAATCATGCTCTTTAGTTCCTTCAAACACCATTCTTTTTTACAAATACAACATCTCAGATTGGATGTATATTCATCTACAAACTTCAGTTTATAGATCCATTCACACAAAACCTCTCTTGCCTCCGTTCTCAAAACAAAAGGAGCCTCAAGTGTGACTGTTTGTTCGACGCATCGTCTATTCCTCAGCCTCTTCAAATGTAACTTCGGACGCTTGCAATACAACTTTATGGCTTTCCTTATTGTAGTTGTGTCTTTCATTTTTCCCTTCACATCCATGACAATGTCGAACAAATTCTCACACTTTCTTTCTCAACATGCATGACTTCTAGATTATGCTTGATTAGCAATTTTCTCTAATATGGAAGGTTCCAAAAAATACTCTGTTTGCTCCAATTATGAGTGACATGGAATTCTTCAGGATCTGTCGAAAAGATACGATCACGTATTTCATCCCTATCACACATATGGACTGGATCGTCACTCCTATTCTTTGAAAACCCACTTTTGTTAGCCCGTAAAGGATGACCGTAAGGTAAACCTGGGATGACAATCAAACCATGCTTGCTTTCGAATATTGTTTAAAGTGAAGAACTTGGTGTGCTCCATACAATTAGAACATGTTAATCTTCCATTGGTGCTCCATCCTATTAACATTCCATACGTAGAAAAATCACTGACGTTCCACAACAATGTTGCCCTCATCTGAAAGGTTTGCCTTCAATGAACATCATATGTCGGCTCACCAAAATTCCACAAATGTATCAACTCATCAATCAAAGGTTATAAGTATACATCCAGATTTTCTTGTGGACTTTTTTGCCAAGGAATGATCATGGACAACATCATGTACGTGCCTTCATACACATCCTCGGAGGATGATTGTATGGAATCAATATCACAGGCCAACAAGGTACTCGGACCCGGACTTAACAAAAGGAGCAAATCTATCCATGCATAAACATGTGATATAATAAAGGTTTCTTCATATTACTAACCATAAAATGTAACTTAAAATTATCAAGTCGAAGTCACATTATGGGCCACATGATGAAAATATTCTAACATCTCATTGCAACCCCTGACTTTAACTATGATCTCCAGATAGAGATAATCTCATCTCTCACACCCTTAGGTAGAACAAAAACCTGGGCATAATGCACCTGATATGATAGCAGGTAGGACTTAATTAGCTACAAACGACATGCATAGGACAAGGTCTTAGCAAATCATGAGGTAACTTGTAATACCCCAAGGAAATGCTTAAATGGTTTGATAGTACTATCTATATCAATAAGGTACACCTTTCTTTTCGGTAGCCTATCACTTTAGAACTCAGCAGTTAAGCGTGTTTAATGTGGAGTAATGCTGGGATGGGTGACCTCTTGGGAAGTTTCTCAGGACGTACGCGAGTGAGGCCAAAACACACTGAAAGGACTAGTTATGGTCTGTGGGGTTAACTGTTAGCCTGAAAAGCTTTTCTTGGGGTGTTACAGAATGATATCAGAGCAACCCTACGACCGCGGATGGACCTGTGGACAAGGGGTCCAGGTCAGCCGCCTAGCGGGGGAAGGTTCTAGGGCTGTGTGTCGTGCTTGAAGTCGCAACGAGGACGTTGCGTTCTTGAAGTAGGGGTGTATGTAATACCCCAAGGAAATGCTTAAATGGTTTGATAGTACTACCTATACCAATAAGGTGCATCTTCCTTTTCGGTAGCCCAATAAGCGTTCTTAACGCGGAGTAATGCTGGGATGGGTGACCTCCTGGGAAGTTTCTCAGAGCGTGTGCGAGTGAGACCAAAACACACTGAAAGGACTAGTGTTAGTCTGTGGGGCTAGTTGTTAGTCTGAAAAGCATTTCTTGGGGCTTTACAGAATGATATCAGAGCAACCCTACGATCGCGGATGGACCTGTGGACAAGGGGTCCAGGTCAGCCGCCTAGCAGGGGAAAGTTATGGGGCTGTGTGTCGTGCTTGAAGTCGCAACGAGGACGTTGCGTTCTTGAAGTAGGGGTGTATGTAATACCTCAAGGAAATGCTTAAATGGTTTGATAGTATTACCTATACCAACAATGTGCACCTTTCTTTTCGATACCCCATCACTTTAGAACTCCACAGTTAAATGTGCTTAACGTGGAGTAATGCTGGGATTGATGATCCCCTGGGAAGTTTCTCAGGACGTGCGCGAGTGAGGCCAAAACATACTGAAAGAACTAGTGTTGGTCTGTGGGGACAGTTGTCAGTCTGGCGAGTGGTTCTTGATGACGACCCGATAATAAGGATTTGGTCGGGGCGTTACATAACTCTTGCTGTGATATTCTCAATTAATGGCTTGTAATGTTGGATTCTCAGCTGGTGAGGCACCAGAGGCACACATACTTAATACTTAATAGGTAGCAGTGTAGCACATCCAACTCCATCTTAATCAAACTGGCCAAAGCACGTTTCTGCTCTTCATCATATATTCCACCTATAAATATTCTGCTTTTGAACAAATTAGCCTCTAAATTAGAGACCTCAGCAAAATTACTTAACTTCTTCTTTATCAGCTGCAATGACTCCCTTTCAGCACCACAAAATATCATTAGCTCATCAGCAATGCTTAGTGATACCAACTTAATTCTCTTGCATCTTGAATGATATTTGAACCCAGGCATGACACTGCAGCTTATTAGGGATCTAGTTAGGTATTCCATGGTTAATACAAAGAGATCAGGTGATGGTGGATCACTTTGCCTTAAGCCTCTTCTTGCAGGGAATAATTTACTTAAAGAGCCATTTACACATGCTTTAATCCAAGAACAAAATCTAGCTGGAAAAACCAGGCTTAGCAGCAATTGATCAAGGAAATGCCAGTTAAGGGTGTCGTATGTCTTACGAATGTCAATCTTCAGTAAACATCTAAGGGAGATGTAATGTCTCTCATAGCCATATAAAAGCTCTTGGCAAGACAAGTTGTTATCAACAATGGATCTGTCGAAAAGATGTAATGTCTCTCATAGCCATTAGGCAGTCTGATTCATATTGATTCATGTTTTCATTACTATTATGCAAAAAAGTTTGGCATTCACTCTGTGTTTTAGTAATTGACATTCTGCGTTTCAGGCTAAGGAGCTAAGCGAATGGAAGTTGGAGGAAGCTCGTAAATTCGAACAAGCACGGTTAGCTGAAGAGGCAGCTCTTGCGATAGCTGAGATGGAAAAGGCCAAATGCAAAGCTGCTATTGAAGCCGCACAGGCTGCTCAGAAGTTAGCTGAGATGGAAGCACAAAAGAGAAGGCTTGCGGAGTTGAAGGCAAAACGAGAAGCAGAGGAAAAAGACCGCGCATTAACCGCATTGGCACATCAGGATGTAAGATACAGGAAATACTCCATAGATGAAATTGAAGCAGCCACTGAAAAATTTTCACCGAAACTAAAGATAGGCGAAGGTGGATATGGACCTGTCTACAAAGGTAAACTTGATCATACCCCGGTTGCCATCAAAGTTTTACGACCTGACGCAGCTCAAGGAAGGAAGCAGTTTCAACAAGAGGTACGTTGGGTTTTCCTCTATATTAGAGTCGCCGTTGCAATTTTAGAATCAGAAAAAAGTCGATACATACTTTGTTTATTAATTCTTGAAAATCGTCTTTTTAAAAAAATAAAACTAACCTGTTGAGGTGATAAGTTCATTTATACTAGCTATCGCAAGTTGAAAGCAACCATGTACATGCAAAACGCTTAAGCTGTTAAGTGAAGGTTGGCTTTATCGAGATCAACATGGATTTACAGGTTGAGGTCCTGAGCTGCGTTAGGCATCCACACATGGTCCTTCTCCTGGGGGCTTGCCCGGAGTATGGATGCTTGGTCTATGAGTTCATGAACAATGGCAGCTTAGAAGACAGGCTTTTTCCAAGAGGAAACACCCCTCCAATCCCATGGAGACTTCGGTTCAAAATCGCAGCAGAAATTGTGACGGCCCTTACATTCCTTCACCAGGCAAAGCCGGAACCCCTCGTGCACCGTGACCTTAAACCAGCCAATATCCTCCTCGATCGCAACTACGTGAGCAAGATCAGCGATGTCGGCCTGGCACGACTTGTGCCGCCCTCAGTGGCTAACAGTGTCACACAATATCACATGACATCAGCTGCCGGAACATTCTGTTATATTGATCCTGAGTATCAGCAAACCGGGATGCTTACCACCAAGTCCGACATATATTCGCTGGGGATAATGTTGCTCCAGATAATCACCGCAAAGCCTCCAATGGGCCTAAGTCACCATGTCCAGAGGGCCATAGATAAAGGGACATTTGAGGAAATGCTGGACCCAACAGTGACGGATTGGCCCGTGGAAGAAGCTCTTAGTTTCGCAAGGATGGCTCTAAAATGTGCAGAGCTCAGGAAGAAAGACAGGCCGAGTCTTGCTGAAGTTGTGTTGCCGGAGCTCCACCGCCTAAAGGAAATAGGTCTAGGAGGCGATATTCCTAACATAATTCCATATAATCCCAAGTAGCTCGTCGAGCCATGGATCAAGTTCACGCTAAAAGCTATCATCCACTAGTCAGGTCAGTGATTCTACATTATGATCAAACTGGCGATCTGAACTATCATGTAACAGAGCCTATACACAATAGTACGACATCTGGATAATTTCATAATAATTTACTTGACTTGGTTCTCGCTTTTACACACTACAGAAGCCATTTGTTATCTCGAGTATTCATGTAAATCCACTGCTATCTCATTGCTTTATATGGTTGCTTGTTACACAGGAATCCACGAGGACCAGCTCGAACCCATTGTCAGAGGAAGAAGGTTGATGACAGGAAGTGGCACCAAATAACCTGAAGGATGTCATCACTTGATACAGCTTGCATGACTGCACAGCTTGCTTCGAGGATAGTATACACTGTTTTACCATAAGATTGTGCGGAACCATGATACCTACATAACATTGCCTTAAATCACTACTAGCTCTTGGAAGAAGTGAAGATCTTGTAAATGGGATTATTTTATGTTCTTGCTTCTGTCTGAGTAACCTGGTGCATCTCTAATGTTTTTGGTAACTCGAGCTCTTTTTTGGGTCGTCATACTGTTAGTATGAGCTGGTATAAGCAATGAAGGTCATGCTCTTGAGTTCTCAAGGGAGTCATGTATTATTCCTCGACACTAATCCACGCGTTTGGTGCTTCTCCAAGATCAACAACACAATTCAGTTGTATTCTTTAACACAAGCTTTGTAAGTTCACATTTTTTGCTCTGCTTGAACAACAAGAAAGATTAACAGCCTGCTTTGTTGAATTCGATCTGCAACTCAAGGTCAATAATTTATCCTTCGTTGTACTGTTAACTATTGATACACATTTTTTTAACGAAACAAAATCCCCCGCCAATTCAAATGCCCACTAAGGAAGCAAGGGATAGTGAAAAAGGTGCTAAAGCTTGCAAAGCAGATTCTTTACCATTCCTTCAAGCAGCACTTGGTATCAAACTGGTTCCTTTTTGTTCTCCTTTTAGCGTTTTGCGGACTCCGAAATAGCTTCAAAACAAATAGTGTCGGGATGACATGTTTATATGGTGATCGCATTTAATCGCCTTCAATCTTATTTAGCTTCTGCTTATGCCTCAAAACAGTTTCAATGAGCACTACAAGGATTTGGCATGCCACGCTCATAGCACTCATCGTCATCATGAGCTTTCAAAAGAAAGTAGCATGTCAAGGTCAGGACATCATACCAGGTTCTGATTTATTATGTATCAGTGACTGTGTCACATGCCCCGTCATTTGCCCACCTCCGCGATCATCGCCTCAACACTCTCCACCAATAGTGGTTGAGTACTCGCCACCACCATCCTACCACACTGTTAAGCCACCACCACCACCACGCTCACCTTTATCACACGGTCCAGATATCAGTCCTCCACCGCCACCTGCTCATTTGAACATTAGCTCTGCCCCTGCTCCTCCAATGACAAAATGGCCACGGTACCCCTATCCTTACTATTACTTTTATGCTTCCAAGGGTTCATCTGCTTCTCTATCGACCTTTTTCATCATCTTCTGCACAGCTTTGCTCTGTCTGATGTTTTGGTAAAGTGTGATGTTGGGGTGGCAGCGATCGGCAACAAGGACCTATAACAATGTTTCTTTGGTCCTGTTTTCTTGGTACTTCCTCTGATTGGAATGTGCAACCATGAATAGTATTCGATGAAACAGTACAGTGAAAGCTACACCAACGATCTTCAGCCATATCTTGTTTACAAAATGGTCCAGGTAAGAATACATCTTAGTATAAAGAGTGGCACCGCAGATTAACAAAGGCAAAGTACATGTATCCGGCCTCATAACCAAATAAGAAACTTACTGTCATTCAACCCATGGCTTTGTGAGAAGACGAAGTACAAATGCATAGATGCAAGAGTTTGCATCTTGAGTTTCCACGCATCTTCAATCCAACATGAATATCTGGTTTAGTAAATACATACAAAATCAAACGTCTTTAAAGTGAATCACTATTGAACTCCACTATAAACATTTCATAAGTTCTCACATAAACATCAGCGTGCCATATAAAACTAAACTGCTATGATCATCGTACTGTTACAGAGATTCCATGCTCGTCTTCATAATCGTAAGCAGGAGTAGCAGGACCAACAAATGTGACTCGGAACAGATACCTGCGTACATCTCTGGTGACTTCAGTAGACTGACATCTAGACACGACATGATTTGGCAAGATAGTCGCAACCTTGATAGGTTTCAAGTCCAAGCTGGTCAAGCTCTTCCTCTTCGATACAGGTGCAGCGCTTGCTCATTTTCCCGGTTAATGCGATCTCCACAGGTCTCTGAACTAGTCTTGGGTAGCCATTATCACACCAAACCTGACAAAACACGAAGAGAAAAGCAATAAATCAATGCCAGATACAGGAGCATCAAACTTAACTCCAGCTTTTCAATTCGATTGTCCAAGACTCCAACCTAATTCTTACTTCTACCCTATAAGTGTGGATAAGAGATCTCCTGTTCCTTTAAGATTTTTCAATTTAAAAACAGACTATCTGCATATTGGAGGAGAATCATCCGGGAAAGCAAAAATAGGCAGTCAAGTAACAACAGGATCATGTTAATGCTAAGATACCAATCCTATTGAAGCAGCGGGGATGACTGATTATGTAGCAGGCATAGGATCTGAAACGAGATTAAGTACTATAGGCTGCATCATCAGAGAAAACAGAACTATTTAACATGATTCTTGTCATAGATGCAAGATTGAGCAGGAATATAAAGAGCCATATGCAACTGATAGAACCAAAGCAACGAAATTCTGCCTCCATCCCCAAAGAAATTGCAACAGAGTCATATATTGACAGCATTGAACATGCAAATGTGAGCTCCGTTTTCACTCGGAACAGTACTAAATAATTGAAATTCCAGACACAGCAAAATGAACTGGAACTATCATTCTTGAAAAAAATTTATGAATCAAAGCTTGCTCGATTGTTCATTGACAGGAGTTTAAAATTTGCCTCAAGACATTTGTCCATCACAGGACAGCAAGCAGCAACTCTAGAGATCTCAACACCAGCAAAGGGACTACTTGACCAATAGCGAAAAATCTCAAAATGTCTACTTTACCTCTCCACCCTCATTCTGACTCCACCTTGAGTTGCAACTCGGTAGCTTACTTTCTTCATTCTTCTGCTTCTCCAACAGTTGTGCTCCTCTAGCTGCCTTCACTTCAGCTCCTTTTAAATACTTGGTGGGTTGTCCTTGGTCACCATAGTAGCGCCCAATCAGCCTTCCGACAGATCTGAATGAAGAAATGAAAAAACATCAGTCGAACAACAATTATCTTCTATCTATAAACAATGGTAAAAGATATGAATACACCGGATTTCATGTGGAGATTCTCTTCACATTTCATAGAAGAGAACAAAAATGATGAGCATAATATTACTGAAACATAAGTGACTAGATTATAAACAAAAATGTTACTTTTGTGATTAATTAAGGTATGAACTGTTACACAACTCAATAGGGAAAACGCCAAATGCATAAATGATTCTTGTGTCTGCACACAGACTAAATAGAACAGAAAGAGGAAAAGCCACCACTTCGACAAAAGATTCCTGTTGAGTGTTGCTTTATCCTCTAAATCCTTTACTGCCATTATATTAGCCGAAACAAGTAATATAAGGTTCACAGTAGTAAGTTTATTGAGACAGACATCAAAATTCAATATTATATTGCTTTTGAATTTGTTTTGTGGAGAAACCAAGTTCTTTTTCTACCAAAAGCAGTTTTCCTTTTTCATGCTGTATAGCACATAAGAGAGAAGAAAATTAACAATTGTTTTCCACAAAATATCTCCCAAATTATTACTAACTAGTAACTAGCACCTCTGTCCAATTTAAATTGCAATGTCTACGTATTTTCCGCTATTCATTACGCATGTTGGGAAGCTCCAATTTCCCGTCGAATACGGCGACAGAAGTTTTTTCATAGCATGCAATTGAAAAATATTACTCAAACAATCATTAACATTTCACGATAAATTTGTGAAAAGGGACGATTGACATCCCACAGCTCCGGGTCAAAGTTCGTCTCGAAAACTGTGAAAGTCAAATTGCTGTAATTTCATTGTGACAGAGTGATTAATACTACTACAACAACCCACTAATTCCCGTCATAGACAGAGGGATTAGTACATAATAAACTAATACTTAGCGGATAGCCCACTGAAGTATCCAACTCACTTATATGTGCGCAGATAGAAATCCCGCCAGTCGACAATGCTCTTTACCTGCCAGAAGATGTGCAAGGAGATTCATTAGTCTCCCCTAAGAATCAAACACTGGAGACAGAAAAGACAATATAAGTTCCCATGAATTATCATAAACATTGTACGCTGTGAGGGATTTAATTCACTGGAAACCTAAGTTCTTCTTTTGTTCTTTTTCTTTTTTGTCATTAGAAGCTTAAGTTGGAAAACACAAAATCCAAATAGTTACTGCATTGATGAGAGCTAAACGTTGTTCTTTGCTCAATAATGTTAACTACACTGATAACGACTGTGGTTTACTGCGACCAACATAAACAAGCTGGATGAAAGACAAAGGTTACTTCTGTAATACTAGACCGCAGCAAACCAATGGAACTAAAAGAGATTCAAAATTCGTTGACATCAATACAGATCCAGTATAATAATTCATTAGCTTAAGTAAGATCCATTCATGTTCATTCTTAATCTCAAAAATGGATAAAGAACAATGAAACTGTTGATAGAGCAAAGGAGAGTGGAACATAGGATGAGATAAAGTGAACAGAATACAAGGATAAAGCAGAATTTAATTAGAAGTTGACAGGACAAGGAATTAGAGAAGAAGGTTAATCAAGAAAGTAAATGGGATGGAAGTAGTAAGCACTCCATATTCAATTGAAAATTTGGAATGCTTTACATTTTGGAGAACATTTTTCCTCTTTCGGGTGACAGCAACCCTAAGATGCAATCAAGCTAAGTGAGATCTAAAGGAGAATTAAATGGCTTGCAATCAAGTTAAATGTTTCTAAAATTCTCAGAGTGTCACAATATAGCCTAGAGAAAGGGTGAATAGGTTATTCAAAAATTTCCTTTGTTAAACAGTGTGCAGCCTGGTTTTGGTTTAGTATGCAATTGTTTACTGCTGACTAACGGAATTAGTCTACAGCCGAGATTTAAGACTTGAATCTCTACGTGCCGATGGTTATAAACACCCAGTTGAACATGAATAACTTGAATCTCTAGGTGTCCCACAATTTTTCTAACAATTCTAAAACAAGTATAAAGCAGTAAATGACACATGAATTTATACTGATTCAGATAATGTTTGTTAAATGACCAACGAAGGCTTATCACAGTCTTCCCAAGAGGACCAGTGTAGTCAAGCCAAAAGCTAATTCACTAACTCTTTGTTATGACTTACAAAAAAACCTCTTACAAGTTACACAGCTTGCTAGGACTAAAAACCAAGCTTTGTGTATAGATTACTTTTGGAGTTTGCTACAAACTTGTTCTTGATACATACTATTGAACTTTCTTTTCTCAGATCTTCAATCCAGCACACGAGAACGATTGCAGAATGATCTAGAGAGATTTTTCAGCTTGCTAACAATTCCTCACAATCGTCAACCTTCTCTGTCTGAATTGAATCTCCTTTTATAGGGCTCAGGAAATCCCAGCCTGTGATTACTCTATCTAATGTTGATAGCATGTCTGTTTTGTTCCCTGCAAATCTCAATGATGTTGACAGGATCCTCTCATAACAGTCTTCAACCTCGTAAAAATTTTAAACCTCAAATCTTTGATTTGACCGTTATCCAGATCCCCATCCAATCACCAACTAGCCCTACTGCATTCCCAGTCTACTGCGCTCCCGCTTTTGCTGCAAGCCAGCTCTGCTGCACCGTACCCAATCTGCTACATTCGGTGACTTGATCTTGATCTTGAGTTGTTGGTCCTTTCTTCGAGAGATTCTAGGTTCCTTTGCTGCCCATATTCATCCCAAAGCATTTATCTTAAACTTTTGATGTCGATTGTATCTGGTGATCTATAATGACCTCCCATCTGTAATCTTCTAATGTACTGTTGTAAGCATCCTAGATTGTATCTGATCATCCTAGTTCTGAGCCAAAGTGAATTACTATGAATATGTCCTAATCTAGAGTTTTGTTCATCAATTTCTATACAATTAGAGGGATTGTAAATCAATCCTAATAGTTTCAAAAGATAACTATTAGCCGTGGTTCTTGCAGACCAGGTGTCCTTTGATTTGTCCTTGTATTCTTGATTATCATCTCTTGGTTTTCTTTCATTTCTGGAATATTTTGTAATTACATCATTTTTTGGTTACATGATTTGCTCTAAATGTCAAACTTAAATATGATTCTAAGAGCTTGACACCTCACTTTTTATTAAAACCAGGGTTGCCAAGTTTGCAGTGGCGAGTATCGTGATGTATAGATTTTCCTAATTGGCAAACTTCTGTGTGTGGGTCATGATATTTTGACGACAAATCAACATAAATCACTGACCTCGCTGCTTGAAAGACCTTTCAAAGAATCCGTGAGTCCATCTCCTGCATCCAAAGTGAAAAATAGAAATGGTCAAACCGTCAAACTAAAGACTATAAGAAAATTCAGACGTTGTGTATCAGAAGTGGAGCATATTGCATAATAAGAAAATTTGGAGTAATTTATATTTACTTTAAAGATGATTCAACAAAGCCCAGGCCACAAAATTCATTGATCCACAATTATGGATTGACAAATATGCCACGGAACTGCCTAGGGATTGCGTTTAAAGCTTGTAGCTTACGATACATCCCTAAGGTTTTGCCTGAGTATCATTGGCATCAGGTAAGGATAAAGGACACTTCCGTTTGAATAACCAATCCCAGAAGAAATATTAACGAGATGCAAAAACTCAAATGGTAAAGGGAAAAAGGAAGCTGCAGTTGATGCAGTCAAGTTGGCTGCAACTATTCATCCTGATTGGTTGATTTGAGATTTTTTAATCAAATTTAAACACTGAAATTTTATTTCTAGTCCTTTTCTTTAATTTGATTCACTCTTCGTTTTAATTGATTGCAGCCAACTTGGCTGCATCAACTGCAACTTCCCTTCCCCGATGATAAACGTCGGAAGCAAAAATGAAACAAAACAGTACCTGCATGGTTTATCAAAGTGCTAGAAGACTAAAAGAGAAGACAGAGAAATGCTACTGCAGTTCTTACCAGAGAAGTTTCCTGAAACAAATGCACGAGAAGCATCTCTGGAAGTTCACAAGACCAAAATACAGCCTTCAGTCAAGATCTAGTACACAAGATCGAATTAACATCTATCCAAGGGTGTAAAATAAGTCTGGGAGATTGTGTGAACAGTCTCATGACCAAGTTTACAATTAGAGCATGGAGGTGAAAGCTTAAAGTCAAGGATCAAGGTTATTGGTTACTATAAGGGGAACTTCAACTAACAGTACGCAACTCAAAGCATATTGAAAGGAGAAAAGACAACATTGAGAGAAAAGTGCACACAGAAACTGACCTTCCAGCAAAGTGATTATAAGCTCCGCCTGGACCATAGTGACTTTTTCCTTTTGTTACATCAAAGACAGAGCTGAAAGAATGGTGCAATAAGCATGACTGTGAGACTAAGAGATTCGTAATTCTAATGTTCCTATTAGGGACAGTTTTGTGCAACACATTGTTCTCAATACTTGATTATTATCTTTCAGTTATAAAAACAAAAGAAATACTTGAGAGAATCGCAAAAATTTAAAAAGAAAAAAAATAAAATAAAATATCATCTGTGTGACCCCCTCACCAAAGGAGTGCATGGTCGGAGGGTAGAATAGAATGGTTAAGAGGAGAGCATCTCCAATGGCAATTGTCATATTTAGCAATAACAAACTATATTTTAGCAATGAACAATGCAAAATTTTTATAGTTTGGCAATGTTAGTCCAATGGTATTGTGCTATATTTTGACATTACTTATTGATGAACTGTGAGGATATAGCCACATATTATCTTCTTAGGATTTGACACCAATCATTTTGGGTTTGCAACTACGCTATAGTTTGACATTGCCATTTATGTTGCTAAATATAGCACAGAATTTGGCAAAAGCCGTTTTTCAGATTAAGAAAACACACCCATTGGAATGAAAAAAATAAAATAAAATAAATTGATCATTTCCCATGTTTTGCATATAGCAACCCTTATAACAAAAGGACCCCATCACAGAAACTGAGAACAGAAGCAATCACCTCAAAACCTTTTGCAAATGCATTGATACTGGTGAATTTTGTGGTGTTGTATGTATCAGGCGCCAAAAGATAAGGCGAACTGAGTTTCATGCATTTTCAGTATTTACATGTTATACAACTTATCATATAAAAAAATGTAAGGAACTCGCTTTAATATTTGCAACTTAAAATTCAGTAAACCCTCCTTGACAATCTCAAAATCTGGAGAGCTCACACAACACATTCCATATCTGTATCTTTCTATCTAGAGAGAGTTTCAAAGCAAAATCCCATTTATATTATGTGATTTTAGCAATCAATCCAATTGAAGTTTGCGAAAAAATTAACCTTTTTCTCGCATAATACCCTTAAAGTAGTTTGCAAAAAGAGGAAACCTCCTAGAATCAACCTGCTTTAATGTTCAGAGGGGTCATCTTCTATCGGCCAAAATTCAAGAAGGTTTTCTGTTATTGTTCTACAAGTAGGCTTAATAGACAGATGCGGAACGGGGCAGCACAGCAACAGAAGCAACTAAATCTTTAGCACTTCCAATCACTCAGCTTCGAGTAGACCACTATTCACAAGGCGTACAAAAGTACACCCCGTCAAGAAGGGTCAGCTAGCAATGCTTCCCCCTAACCATGTTTTTAGGAATTCGACAACTCCGGACCGTAGCAGAAAACAATCTCTCTATTATCAATATATATTAACATTTTGCCACAGTACATGAAGTATCATCGAAAAACATGCAAAATCGACATCTAGATATCACAGAATCAACACAATCGAAAAACAAAATAGAACATAAAATTAGAAAGAACAGAGAGATACCCGAGAACAGCAAGCAAGATGGGTAAGTTCTCATCAGACCCATTATAAATTCCCAGCTCTTCAGCAGTAAACAGCCTCTGTCAAAACAAACCAACACAGGTCAAAGTCCGCGAACATCAGTATCATTAAATGAAGTGATTAGGGCAAAGAGAAATTTACCGTCGAAGGACGCGGCGACGATTTGATGAACAAGGTGAGGCAGAAAGCACCGAGAGCAACTGCAAGTGCGATCACCAAATATGGCGATCGAATCCTCCACATTTGCTCTGTTTTTCCCTTGAAAGTTCAGTTGCAAGCGAAAGTTGAATCGGGAATATGATAGAGAGGGTTCACGGTGCGGCGCACAGAGCACTGAAAAATACTATACATATAATTTATCCGTATCATTTAAACCTTTCGTGTTATTATTATCTTCATCCCAATCTCTATCATCATTCAATCATCGTTGGAATTTTCGTCGGAATTCAATCATGCCGTCACAATCTTCGCGAAATCTGATCATCATTGTCGGGATCTTAGTCAGAATATAGCCGGAAAATGAAACGTCATCGAAATCTGGATTCTAACGTCGTCGTCGGAATATGAAATAGAACTTATAATAAACAATAAAAATAGAATATCAATACAAAAATAAAAATAAAACATCAGTATAAAAATGAAACAGAACTCCTGCCAAAATAGCCGCTCTATTTTGAAACATTGGCCTCACATATCTCAAGATGATGTAAAGTTATTCTACTCGGTCCTGAGACATGCCAGGTGCATAATGCACAATCAAAGTGACATAGAGTCAATGCTATCCTTGGACCAAGTTCTAGGCCTGAGGCTCGTTGAGGTCAAGGTTGAGCTCGATAATTCTTATTCTTTGTAGGTCGTAAACGGTTCGCAAATGATGCTTGAGATGGGCGTCGATGAAACAGTGCGCATTTCACAGGACACAGTGCATGTGTCTCAGACGTTTGCCAATAGCTCTGCGTTGTTGCTATTCGATGCTCCTATGCAAAATGATGTTAGATAGATGGAGTTATATGTACCGACCCGTAATCATCTGATTTGTCATGAAGATGCTGATACAACAAGAAAGCAATCCGTTTCCGATAGACCCAAGTGTTTGCTCTCCTCAAATTGGAGTTCTCTTTCGAAGTATGCAACGGAGATGAGATTCTCATATGTGACGAAGCGAAACACCAAGAAAACCATACATCCAGTTTGCAGTACAAACATTGATGCAGGCCGTGAGTGGTTTGTAAGGGCATCTTTAAGCTCGGTCAATGGCTTTTTTGTCATTAGAAACAGAATAATATGCAAACATGTGGTCTGATTCTAAACAACCGTAATGGCTCGAAAAGGATGAGCTCCAAGTTGATTGTTTCTCTTATAATCGATCGTGTCAGTGAGAATGAAGGCATCAATCCGATCGGTATCATGAACCATTTCAGGGTGGACTACGATTTGAACGTTACATACAGGAGAGCTTGGACAGGGTTGGAGAAAGCAAAGGGAATGAAATATAATGACTTTACCCGATCATTTAGCACACTTAAACCTTACATCGATACGTTGTTGCACACCAACCCAGGGAATCATATTGTCCTGAATGTCGATCCCGATTCGAGAAGATTCTTGAGGGTTTTCTTCTCAATTAATGCATCAAGAGTTAGGTTCCAACATTGCAGACTGATGCTTTTTCTAGACGGGACATTTCTCAAAGGAAGATTCAAAGGTGTTATACTGACAGCGACATCAAAAGATGGCAATCAAGGTAAATATTTTTTCCATATAATGGAATAGATGCACTATTGTATTGTTTTTAAGGATGTCAACACTATGTTAAATGAAGCACTGTTGTTAAACAATAGATACAAACTCTCAATCCAGGAATATCACATAACTAACCTGCAGCTCATTGTGTTGTCATTATATATTCGTGGAGCTCATTGATTTCTATTTATTAAATCTTCTTAGGTCTTTTCCCATTGACTTTTGCGGTTGTCGATTTGGAGACACAAGAAAGTTGTTTATGGTTTTTCAGCGAACTAAGAAAAATTATACCAGACGATCGTCGTATTAGTTTTATATCGAACCGGAACCTTGGTTTGTTGGATGCATTATCAAAGGTATTCCCACTTGACAGCCATTCATTTTGTTTATATCATTTGAAACAAAATCTCAGAACCAAATTCAACGACAGTCAGTTTACCACCTCTTTCCGTGAGCACCTTGTGAACTCCTTCAGTGCTTGTGCCAAAACCTCGTCTCGTATTGATTATTTTGATAAGATGGAGAAGATGAGGGCTGAAAGGGGTCCGATTGTTGATTACTACTCGAGGGTTGGGCAAATTCTCATGGTGGATATTGTCGATATGGAGAGTTCACATCCAATACAACAGAGTCACTTAATAATTGTTTGTTGGATGTGAGAGACTTACCAATCACACAAATGATCGATAAGGTTCGATTGAAGCTAAATAACTGGTTCAACGAACAGAGGGAAGAGGCAGAGAAGTGGTATGTATTTTTATGTCCCACCATGACCACGAAACTGAACACACTTATGGAACTAGGATGCACTATTAAAGTGAGTCGTTGCTCTGATACACTTTTCGAGGTGTTGTCAGAGCCTTCAGCCTTTGTCAACATAGACTTTAGTGATCATTCTAGGCTGAAGTTGCTGGTAACAACACCGAAATTATCCTTGCCCTCATTCTCTTCACCTCCTCGTCCGATATCTTTGTCAATATTATACTTTCATTGATGATCATCTCCATCAGCCGCATAACTAGGTAGGACGGATGTATAACATATGTCTGCAGAGGAGAACAAAATCTATCATATGTTCATTTTTGAATGAAACAAATTGTAATGTAAATGTAGAGCATCAAACTATTTTACCTAGCACAAAGGATCATAGATGACAACAAGATCCGTTCGTAGGGATCGCACAAAACCATCCATCACATAGCTGCCTATCATTCCATTCCATGCAACCTCTAAAAGATCCGACAAGCTTATCATACATCTTCGACCATCGCTCCAAATGATATCTCTCCAAGAGGAAGAAAAATCTATTCAGGGTGCACTGACTTTAAAACAGTAGCACTGTTTAACTGTTTAAATAAACAGGTGCACTGTTTAAATTAACACGTGCACTGTTGGACGAAATAAAAGAAGTCACGGTGCACTGTTTTATAAAGATACTTGTGTCTTTATAACAAAAGGGTTAACCACCATGTTGTATAGAGAGAATTTTTTTCTTACCCATTTGACTTTGTCATTATCAGCTGCTTAAGCTTCGTCATTGTCTTAGATGTCAAATATGGTTCAACTGTGATGACGACCTTTTTCTTTTTCTCTCCATCTCCATAAGTGCATATGGGATCGTTTGTGCTTTTCCTCTCTTATTTTCTAATTCTCTTCACTAGTGATGGGAGGGCTTTTTTTTGGATGACATGTTCTGGTGTTTCCGATGCATCTCCGTTGTTGTCATCATTGTCCTGTTTCAGTTCACTAGCTGTATACAACAACTCACTATCTACCAGGTGCACCTCTTTATGATCCTCTAATTTTTATGGCTGTGTTACAAATGCACCTTCGGGCAACGGATACTCTACCAAGTTCTTGAATTCAGCAAGCTCATTGTTACTCCTTTTCAGTTCTGTCTTCAATTTTTCCAGTTGTCCGACATTCAATTCCAACTCAGAATGAAGCGTCTCGTTGGTTGTTTTCAACACATTGTATTCTGCCTTCAACTTTGTCATGTCTAGTTTCAGTGTCTTCTTTTCATTCGGGTCCTCAATGATGTTTCCCTTTAGCCAGTCTATGGTTTCTTTCTTGTCCGAAAGTTGTTGTCGTAAGTCTGCAATGATAGCATCCTTGTCACACTCATTGGAAGAGCTCTCTTTGTGTGCGAGCTTCTCCTTTGTTAACCTCAGCTCTTCATGTAATTTAGTAATCCTATCTTGATATTTATCTTCTATAGTGCCTTCCACAGTGCAGTAGTTCCTCTTGTCAATCTCTAAATGTTCATACTCAGTTTGAACATGCTGGTCATCGCCATCCTCCCTCCGTGAAGTTACATACCTCGGCTGCAATCTAATATCTTTGATCTCATTCATTGTTGGAATGAGGGGGCCATTTATTTTCTGGATTTTTACACAAGAAGAGATGAATGAAAAATCATAATCAAATAGGCTTGCAATGAATTCATAAAAATCATTGTTTAAAACTATGGTAACTAGTAGTGCGCTTGACACCAAATATCTTTTTTTTTATTATAATAATCATAGATCAGCTGCAATTGAGTAATCACAGAATCACATATGCAGCCCACTGTGATCTTTAAACCATAGAGGGTATTATCTACGAGGTTTAACACGCATTGTTTTATTATAACAGACGCACTGTTGTAGTATCTTCAAACTAAATAAGTGACACTTTTGCAATCTAAAATTATCAAATTTTGGTCTATTTTGCATAAAAGTGGGTTCAGATCGGTGGGGAGGCCTTGCAACTTCCACCGAACACATCGAGGAATATACTTATCCTCAACAGCTTCAATAACTCTTGTATACTCGCACGACCAATACTGTTAAAAGATGCAGTCAGAAAAAAAATAGTTATTTCAAATTTCATGGATTAGTGAAAATATAAAGCATTGATGAATTCAACAAACAGTACAGCAGAATAAATGACCATACACTTACAGAAAAAAGGATCATACATCCCAAAGCGCTCTATGGTGCATTTTTCTTCATGCTTGTGTCGAGCGAATTAATCAAGTTGTTGTATATGTGCTTGGTCCAGTCAAATTTCTACATTGCATCAATGTCTTCAACCAAGTGAAGATAGTTTCTGTTCAAGGATACTCTCGTGGTTGAGACAAATATTGTCACTAGCATGTGGAGAACAAAAAGCCTAATGACATCCTCAAAATCCACCTGCCTTCGACCTTACGTCGCCTTGATCAGAGCTATACTTATCCTTTCTGTCGTCAACTCCTTTTTCGCTCCAGGCCGCACTGGGAATCTTATACGTGCAAATGATGAGTCGACCAAAGAGCCTTTGGAGATATTTATCTCCCTATCTCCGTCAATAATACCAAAAATTAGCTTCAAATCAGTCATTGTTATGGACACATGCTTGTCATGGATGTCAAATTCACGATGGTCCTTAGAATACTTCCTAACTAGTTCCCTCACAGGGATGTCACTTTTTCTCCAATTGTTAGGTTTCAACTTGCCATCAAGCATCAACTTTATCAGCGGCCAAAAAGGAGTCTTTCTTAACTTCACTCTGTGCTCTTCACGTATAGTTATGCCTTTCAGAAGCTTCAACATTGATCTAAAATTGGAGCGATATTGAAGGGTCTTTTTCTCTTTCTTATCGGAAATAACATCCAAAGCTAAAAAATTTAAGAACACATTAACATAAAATCGAATTAGAACAGTGCATCATAGAACACTGTTAATGTAATAACCCAAAAATTTATCGAATTTAAAAATATATATTGGATTAAAAATATACGTACGAAGCGTATGCATTGAACGCGTAAATAAAATTTTTGAACGATGAGCGTCACATCGTTAAAGTTATTATGCATTTGAGACACAGGTTTAAGCTTGAAAATCTGAGATCATTGAACGAAATATTATTATGAAGTATTTGGCATAATTAAATCGACAACGATTAATTATCAAGAGACGTTATGATTGAATGAATAAATATAACGAACGAATCAACAATGTTATAATATTATAACGTAACAGTTTTAATCCCAGAAAGTTATATCGTTAAAAGGAATACGATATTAATATTTTTGGTATAATTAAATCGATATGAATTAATTAACGGAAGATTAATATTACGAAATTGAGATAAAAATAGATTGACGAAAATATAACGAGGGATCAAACAAATTTAAAAACTCCTTCCCGCCTTTCTTTTCTATTTCCTTTCTTCCACCCAACACCACTCCACCCGACACCATCCACCAAGCCACCAACCACCACCACCAAGCCACCCACCGCCACCAGCACCTCACCAACCGCACTACCATCATCTCCAAAAGCCGAAGATAGGAATACACAGCCGGGAATTCGCAGCAAGGAAAGAAAAAGGAAGCAGCCGCGTTCCTTCCTCCTTCGCGCCACCTTGAGCCGAGACGCCACCATCAACCACGAGCTGCTTGTAGCTATCCATACTTCTCGCCATGATCATCGTCGTGTGAGGAAGACAAACACCCAAGCTCGCTAACAGCCACCATGAACCGTTAAAGAACAGCCGTTGAAGAACCATAATTTGTTATGATATAGTTCCTCTCATTTAATTTGTAACCGTTTGATTTTCGTACAAAATTTAACTCATATCGTATGACGATCAAATATTTTTTTTATGAATTTATCATGAAACATCAATCATAATTTAAATGATGTTCTTGAAACGCACGTATGTCGCGGGACAAACTAAATATTTTCTTTTTTTTTTTTTTTTTGATAATGAGGACAAACTAACTTTATTTATTGATATGGAAACAAAACTTCTCATATAAGTATTAAATTGTGGAGTATAAGGTCATGTTGCAACATAAATTAATGGGACGAATGATATACAATAGGTCAAGAAATAACATAACCTTTACATTTTATTTATTAATCTCATTTTATGTGGGAATAATTACATAGACTACTATTATGCAAAGTAAACCTAGTGATATATAACAAATGATACAAAAACAAACGTTATTTTAAACCTAATTATACATAATATATAATTTAGTCAAAACTATAAAAGTTTAAAGTTCAGAAAGAAACATGTTATAAAAATGGAATAAGGGATATTTTGAAAATTTAAAGCCAATTCATATTGCTAAAGCAATATTTGTTATTATCAAGGCCACTAAAGCCATTGAAATTGCCTTGTCAATATTACTTTGCCTTGATAATAGTTTGGTTTTGGCTCCCGTTCAATCAAAACTCCCGTTCATTGAAATCTTGTTTGGTTTTGGCTTTTGGTGTTTGAAACATCAGTAATTAGCTTGAGCTAAGTTGTGTTTGTGTATTTGCTGTTTCAAGTTTTGGATCGAAAATTTGTATGTGTTTACCTTTGTTTTGTAGATCAGTGTATGCATGTTTTATTATTTTGTGACTTTTCTTTTTGGAGTTGAGGGTTTCTTTCATTTTGTTCCAATTGGTGCAGAATGTTTGAACTTGGTAATGATATTACAATTAACTTGCAATATATTGGAAGATTTGAGTGGGTTCCTGAAATTAGATATATCGGAGGATGGGTTCAGGAGATTCAGGATGTAGATCCAGATCGAATGTCTCTTCTGGATTTAATTGAGTTACATGGTGAGCTATATAGACAAAAGGTTATGAATGTTCCTAAGGGACATGTTACTGATTTTTGGGGTCTTCAACCTAATGCACGTTCTATGGAGAAAGGTTCAATTCCTATAGACAATGATCAGATGTTTATAATGTGTTTGTCCTACATGACTCAAAAAGCTTCTTTCATAATTTATGCTGAAGTGAAGGAGTTTTTTGTTCCATTAAGTGTTGAAAGGGATGATGTTGTTGATGTTAGGGGGGTTAATGATGATGTAGTTGGTGTTGATGATAATAATGATGATAGTGTATGCAATTTTGTTCCCTCATGGACAGAAGAGGGTAACATTGAGGTTGATGATGTCTTTGTGAATGAGGAGGAATTTCATGATAAGGAGCAAGAAGAAGGACATGACAGGGAGCAGGAAGAAGGTCAAGAAAATGAGCAAGAAAATGTAGGTGATGAATACAGAATTGATGTGCATAGAGATTTTGAGGCTAAGTGGTTCAGTGATGCTATTTCTTCCATGGGTTCTGTTGATGAGGTTAGTGATGATGATGGAGGGAAAACTAGATTCAAATGGTTTGATGAAGCTGAAATAGAGAATCCTAAGCTATCAGTTGGGTTGATGTTTAAAACACCTTAACGGTTTAGACTTGTACTAGTTAACTGTAATTTGGCTAATGGTTATGACATTCAGTACACAAAAAATTAGAGACGAGCAATCACTGTTGTTTGCAAACATGCACCACCAGAAAAATTGCTCAAACACAAAAGAAATTTAAACACCTAATCAGAACATATTGTCACCCAAAAAACATATTGTCACTGGAGAATTAGTGCAAGTCCTTGAAATGGAGCAGGATATCAAATTAAAACTTTGAACAATAGCCATATATGTGGGAGAACCAATAAAAACCACCTAGCTAACTCCAGGTACATTGCCAGGGCTTTCCTAGTTAAATTTAGGGACAATTCTAAGTGGGATGTGGCTGCCATTCAAAAGCAATTGAAGAGGAAAAAATTGATAGATGTGAATAGGTGGACAATATACAGGGCAAAAAGAAAAGCTTTGGCTGCAATTCATGGTGATTAGGAAGACCATTATAGGAAATAAGGGACCATGCCATGATTCTAGTTCACACAAATCCTGGATCTACTGTCAAAATACCAACTGAAGAGACTGGAGTGAAAGGGCAGATGAGGTTTCAAGGGTATATATGTATCTTGGTGCACTGAAATCAGGGTTTTTAACAGGTTGTAGACCCATTATTGAGTTAGATGGTTGCCATTTAAAGACAGCATTTGGTGGAATCCTTATAAGTGCAGTGGGAAGAGATGGGAATGACAATATTTATCTTATTGCTTTGGCTGTGGTTGAATCAGAAAACAAGGGCAGCTGGGAGTGGTTTCTGGAGTTGCTCTTAGATGACGTTGGTTCTGCGGATGAGCAAGGATGGGTTTTTATCAGTGATAGGCAAACGGGACTACTTCAAGTGTTTAGTGAGAGATGGCCAAATACTGAGCATAGATTCTGTGTTAGGCATATGTAGGTAAATTTTAGAGACAAGTTTGGGTCTGAGGCACATTTGAAGAAACTGTTCTAGAAGGCTGCTTTTACTGATAATCTCAAACAGTGGGAGTGTTACATGAAAAAGATTGACAGGGTATATCCCAGAGAATAAGGGAAGGAGAGTCCATTTGATTGGCTCAGTAAAATCCCAACCCCC
>JAOVYX010004792.1:0-37845 GCA_035668315.1 Drosera spatulata
AGGTTTTCAAACATCAAATTAATATATAATGAAATAGAATGGCTCTATGGTCCCTCACTAAAGAATTTATTTTTGTAGCATATGTAATCATACCAATAGAAAAAAATAAAAGCAAATTTTATTTTACTCCCTTTATGTTCGCAGATGTCTTTCGGTGATTCTAGGGGACGATGTAGTGCTTTCGCTGACGATTCAACGGACGCGGCAGTTCGATATTATGGCCAGTGTCAGGCTCGGTCATGATCAGTTAACCATACAATTGGCTATAGATGAGCCCTTTTCTCGTGCATCTACATCAGAGCGGCCTTCATCCTCTCGTGCTGGTCGATCTCGACTTCCAGATGTCGATCCTAGTTCTCCTTTGCATCCAGATACTCATTGATAAAATTGTTTTCATTCACACATTTTCTAATTCTCATATTTATACATCATTAATTTCGAAGTAGAATTTTTGCTTATATGTACTTGGATATTATTTTGTAGGTTTTATCATATTGATGTAGTGAGGACAGTCACTGCCTCATTCACCACCGTCTTTTACGAGGCATTGTGGACTGCCTATTCACAAGTTCCACTCCAAACACAAGATCGTATGTTTGATTGGTTCTCGGTATGAATGTTAAATGTCAGTTTTATATATCTCTATTTTTATTTTGATAACTCTAACTGTACTAATTATATCTATTTGGTAATGTCCATTTTTCAGGTTCAGTATACTTGGGATTCTTGTTTGGATCGTCATGTATGCGATGCTTGGGAGTACATGTTGAAACAACGTGTATGAGACATCTTCTTTAAGGCTCGTATTGCTCTCATTGAGGGTCGATTTGAGAGCGTCCAGTCGATGCCCTACGAGCTACAGATGGAGTTGTTGGAGAGGCAGTACACGAGTGATGATTTCATTAGTAAATCTGACACACACTCAGGACAGTGTATCATCTGTCGCCATCGGAAAGAGAATGAAAAATTTTTGTTTTTAATTTTGTTCGATTTACTTAATTTTAGGTTTATACATGTTATTTACATTACGGAAAAAATTTTCTTATTATTTTAATATTTGTATATTGTTTTAAATAGGAGACGCTTTGAAGAGAAAGGTCTTAGGTTCAAAGATATTCATTCAGGCTCATAAAAAGTCTGATGTCCCGAGAGTGGTAGAGACCATTTAGACAGGGAACTCTATAACAGACATTCCCTTAGTTGACAAAATGGCGACACAGCTTCGGATAATTTAGCTTTTGTTCCTTATTTTTGAAATACTAGTTCTAGTATTTTTTGTAGGACTAATATATTAACATTGTGTAATGTAGGATTCATATTTTGAGCGACTCAATCAGATGCCTGAGTCGTAAGTGGATGAGTCTTCTGATCCCAATGTTGCACAACAGCAGTTTCAGGTCGTCGCAGATCGAACTTTTTTGGAGGTTTCTAGGACTGACAAGGAGAGGGTGTATGACATTGGCTTAACTGCAAGCCAATCGTACCCCAGGTCAATGCTCATCTTTGCATCCAAGACTCATTCTCAAAATTCTAGAGGGATTCCAAAGGATTATTATCAGATGAAGGAGTCCTAACCCTCCGACAGAGACAGGGTAGGATGGAGCAGTAGATGATCTTTCTGTTCAGGAAGATGGGCGAGAATCCTTCTATATGTCAGATCGAGGTTGGTAGAACTTTTTCTCCATTTCATCCACCTCTGGACTACGACTTCTGCCCTCCAGACTAGGGTTGTTGTAAACAATTTATTTATCTTGAATTCGAGTTTTTAGTTCAATTTGATTTTGGTTCCTTTTGTTTTGGTTTGATGACCCCAACAGGTATCTGCATTTGTTTTGATTTGTTGAATTTTTAATTATTTTTTTAATAAGTTAAACAAAAATAGAGACGAATTTCCGTCGTTATATATTAATAATAAAATATTATATTTAACGACAATCTCCGTCGCTATATTTTACCCAACTATTCAGCGACGGCAAGTTTCCGTAGCAAGAACACTGTTTCTTTTAATTGTAATTATTGGCCCCAAGTCTTCGTCAACTTTCAAAGTCTTTAGACTACTAATCAAAAGGGTATGTTTCAGATGCAGACTGCTGACTATTATTCATGCAATAAGGTCACAAATTTTATACTTTTCCAAGAATACACTCTATCTTCTTATTTCTACGCCTCCAGACGAGTTCACAGGCATGTTAGACACTGTCACTGATATGCTATTCATCCACACGGACGATATGTATCCCATCCGAATTATGTGATGCACCACAGTTGCAAACAAGCTCTGAATCAAACAGGCTCCATGGGACCAAACTGGTCAGTTCTGGAATCAGCTTCCCAAAGCTGCATATCGTTGATCTTTCACACGATCACATATCCTAATGTATGCGATTCCACTATCAGAAACATATTTAATATGTTTCCAACTACACAGTCATTCAAGCCTGAATCCACTAGACCCCACAAAAATATTTTCTACAATGGCAAACCGGAGAACATATTGAGAAAAAAACGGTAACTTTTTCGATTTACTTGAACCTGTGAGAAAATGTTCCAATCAATTATAGAATAATATGCAATCCGACAAATCACAGACGAGTTTAACATAGCATTTTTAACGTAGAAAACCTCCCAAAATTTAGGGAGTAAAAACCACGTGATCAATCTCGGAACCACCGAAACACTTCACTATCATGGTTTTAATACAAAACCAAGTTCCATTAGGTACACAACCTAGACATCATCATAAATACGACGATAACGTCTCTAATCCCACAATGACGGGATTCACATGTACATAGTGAAGATCAAGAGCCAATAACAATAACACCAAAAGAATAAGGAAAGAAATAACCAAAAACTATCGTTGCTTTTCGGGACTGAATTGGTGGACGTACGGAACCTCGATCGACGATCCAACCGTTGAATATAAAGAACAGGATGTCATGTACACGTTCATCAAAAATCAGCTTGATCCGACAACGGATGACCCTTGATCTTGCTATTTTTCTATGACTACGCAGAGCAGTTTCCCACTTTTCTCTCTTTAGTGTTGCTGTTTTTATATATTGTGTTTGCTGCGTGTCATGCTTTCAACCTGCTGATTTCCTAAACAGATAAGAGCAAGGGTAGACCACAGGACCAAGTCTTGGGTTGGACCGTTTCGACACAACATAATTCCACACTAAAATCTGTGAATGAAAGCGACGTACAGTTGATAATTATCAATACAATTTTCAAAATCTTCTTATGGAGCCAAGTCGTCTAATAAGCCAAACGACTTTCTAAGTGTAAAGAATAATAGTTAGAGTGACTTAATCCTACCAAATTGCATGCGATACACTAGGCCTAACAGTATATAAGAAGGCGATTTCTCACTTCTTCATGTATGAGTCTAGGAAAACAGCATAACAAAGCAAAATCATGGAGTTGAATCTACTCCTCATTTGCATATTAACTTGTGTCATTTCCACATCTTCCTCTCCCATACTGTGTCATGATATCGAGAGATCGGCTTTGTTAAGCTTCAAGCAGAGCTTTTCTATCGATTTCTCCGCCTCTATCGACCCATCCTCTTATCCCAAAACTCTTTCCTGGAAGCCGACTGGTGATGGGAGTGATTGTTGCGAATGGGATGGGGTTGAGTGTGATGAGCATACGGGTCATGTGTTGAGTCTTGATCTAAGTAGTAGCTGTTTGTACGGTTCCCTCCCATCCAACAGCACACTCTTTGAACTTGTCCATCTTCAAGCGCTTAACCTCGCCGACAACGATTTTAGGTACTCATCTATCCCATCTAAGTTGGGTCATTTTCTGAACTTGAGGTATCTTAACCTGTCTCAGTCCAGACTCTATGGCCAAGTGCCAATAGAAGTCTCCACTTTGTCCAACCTGATCTCCCTTGATCTTTCTCTTAACCTTGAACCATCATCCGGTTTCCAGTTGTTGACGCTTCAACAGCCAAGTCTAGCAACCTTAGTCAAGAATCTCACAGCCTTGGAGGTACTCTGGTTAAGCCAAGTGAACATATCATCCCCATTTCCAGAAATAATGGCTAATTTGACATCCCTGAGAAGTCTTCGTCTGGTAAACTGTGGATTGCATGGCCTGTTTCCGGAGGGTGTCTTTCTTCTTCCTGGACTTCAAGTCCTCAGCTTGGCCGAAAATACAAACCTTTCCGGCTACTTTCCAGAATTTCAAAGTACCAGCAAATTAAGTTTGTTGTCCATTAAGAATACAGGGTTCTATGGTCAAATTCCCCCTTCAATTGGGAATCTACAATCACTAGAAATGCTGGAGCTTTCCACATGCAATTTTGAGGGCTTGGTTCCAACGTCGCTTGGCCAGCTATCCCAGTTGATATATCTCGACCTCTCTTCCAATAGCTTTTTCGGGGAAATTCCCCATTCACTTTACAAACTTACTCAACTTTCATATCTGGATCTGTCTCACAACAATTTTCAAGGTAACCTTTCAAACTCAATTGGCAAACTAATTCATTTGACTTATTTAAGCCTCTCAGGCAATAGTTGGATCAGTGAAATTCCCCAAACTCTCTCAAACCTCACCCAACTTTCATATTTAGATATTGATCACTGTAATCTAGTGGGTGAAGTCCCCAATTTAAACAACTTGACAAAACTGATTTATCTAAACCTTGCTTACAACGGATTGACGGGTTCGATCACTAGCTTCATTTCTGGACTATCCAATCTTGGAATCCTTTTCCTTGAAGAAAACAACTTTATCGGCCCTCTCAATTTCGATATATTTGCCAGACACCAAAATCTTCAAGCACTAAGTCTCTCAAACATTGATATAGTTTTTCCCACCAACACCCACAACAATAGTTATTATCCTCAATTGGTGCTTTTAGATCTAAATATCTGTGATTTGAATCGGCTCCCTGATTTCATCCACAACCAAACAAGGCTTTCTGTCCTAAATCTTAGATCCAACAACATGAAAGGATCCCTTCACATCCCCCCACCATCATTGGTCATCTACGATGTAGATACAAATGGATTTCGAGGTGAGATACCAGAAGCCTTTTGCAATGCTACTTCTTTAAAGGTCCTAAATTTGCAATTCAACCGGCTGAGCGGCAAGATTCCTCCATGTCTATTCAACCTTAGCAATCGCTTGGAGATTCTTGATTTATATCACAACGATCTCCATGGAATGATTCCCGAAGCATTCACAAGTTCTTGCAAATTGAAATGGCTTGACATAGGATACAACCGTATCGAAGGGGCACTTCCCAGATCACTAGACAATTGTTCGTTCCTCCAAGTGTTGGCGTTGGAATACAACAACATTGTTGGTACTTTTCCCATTTGGTTGAGTGGTCTTCCCGGATTGCAACAGATTTCTCTGGATTCAAATAAACTCCATGGACCATTACCATCCAAATTTGGGTTTGGGGTTGGCTTCCCAAGCTTGAACTGGTTAGGGCTTTCATACAATCAGTTTACGGGTAACATGTCGGATGGGCTGTATGACAATTTGTATGCCATGCAAAACCTAAGCCTGCATCAGACTGAAGTCAAAGTGACCTTCGACTTGCTGGGTGGGGAAGTGGCAGCGCTATATGCTATATTACAACCATTGGGAAATAATGATTCACAGCATGGATCAACATATCCTGGCATCACAGTAGACCTCTCCAACAATAGACTTGTTGGAAAGGTTCCTGACTCTATTGGAACCTTGATCGGGCTACAAAATTTAGATCTTTCCTGTAATAATCTTACCGGAGGCATACCATCCTCTTTTGTGGACTTGACAAAGCTACAGTTGTTGGACCTTTCTCACAACTTGCTTACGGGTGAAATTCCTCAAGGATTGACTCAACTATCATTTCTCAGCCAATTCAATGTCTCTTACAACCAGCTCATTGGACCAATCCCACAAGGCGGCCAGTTCAGCACGTTCAACAATGATTCCTTCATCGGAAACACAGGGTTATGTGGCAGCCCCTTGTCCAACAAGTGTGGGAATCCGAAGGTGCAAGCAGCATCACCAAATGAGTCTTCCTCCAAAGAAGATGAAGATTCAACCGATGTAATTGGTTGGGTTATCAGAGCAATGGGATACATCAGCGGATTGGTGCTCGGAGTAGTCATTGGGCGTATGATCACGGACGAAAACCATGATTGGTTTGTAGAGACCTTTGGGAGAAGGCAGGACAAGAAGAATAAGAAAAAGAAGCAGAGGCGTATCAGATGATGCAATCCGCATGATCACACCTCTTTCAATCGAGCAAGTATCTTCTATCATAGCATTGTAAGTTAATAACAATCTGCCCAGAGGAAAGCCCTGGCATACTATCCGTTGTTTACTAATTCATATCATGTATTACGACCAGACCCTATCTATGATAGGATTATCTAGTTTGTTGTCACTGTTGTTGTTGTCATGTATTGCGAGAATAAGTTGTAAGACAACTATGAAATACATGCACGTATTTTTATTAGTCGGGTCACGACGATTTCCATCCATTTAGCGGGTTCCTCTACATTATCTGTTTGCTGCAACGGGTGAAAAATCTGCTATAAGGGGGGGCAACTGCCTCGACATGTATTTGTTTCAACAGAATGCCAAAGTAGATGCTGTGTTAGTTGTCCGCTGCTGCTCCTCCTAATCTTCTTTCTTCGCATCATCATCAGCAGCGAAAATGTAGGTAGGTTCAAAACAGAAAGGTAGGTTCAAAGAGTATGGACGTGCTGCCAAAAAACAGAAGGTAATGCAGTCAAAGAGTGCCCATGTAACAGAAAAGTTGACGCACCCCAACCGATCACCTGTGAGTGACTCAGCTCCACACTGAAGAACAACAGCTTCTGGCTGATAAACTTCCATGACTTTCTTGATGACGGGATGGAAGAGCCCACGGAAGCTTGCACCATCAATTCCATCATTCAGAGGCACGTTTAGAGAATGGTGCTTCCCTGACCCTGCCCCGACGTCCTTGATGTGCCCCGTGCCAGGAAAGAAGTAACCAAACTTATGGAAAGAGATGGTCATGACTCTATCTGTGGTGTAGAAGGCCTCAACGCCATCTCCATGGTGGACATCAATATCAACGATAAGACGCGCTGCCAAAAAACAGAAGGTAATGCAGTCAAAGAGAGCCCATGTAACTATATGAGATGACAAAGCTTGCATTCATCCATAACTAATTTTTTTTTTCGTATGGACACTGTGTTAATGAACGTTACTTCTTCTGTTGCCATCAGTGAGCCATAAGAAGAGGAGATTCATTACAAGCATTTTTCTAGTCCGTATTTTACTCTTGAGATTTGTTTGAGTATAAATATCTTGATGTACATTCTGTAAATCATTGAAGTGAAGATTTGCTTGTTCTTTGGTTTTTCACTTCTTTTAACTTGGTATCAGAGCTCATCGCTCACGAGTCCTTGTACCATTATTATGCACTTGTTTCCCCTTGATCATGTAATGTTTGGCAAGAATAAGTTGAAATGTAATGTAAACGATCACTCTTCCGATCCCCCCATATGCTATGAAATAGTACATTCACGTACCTTTATTAGTCTAGGCAAGGCGATCGCCATCCATGTATAATGTGCAAGACAGTAATCAATAGCCAATCATCACCGAGGAAACAAACAATGCAATGATGATAACAATAAGCAGGTAAAGAGACAATACCGAACCTTCTCCTTCGATATATATCTGGTTCACTAATTGGAAATCGCTCAATTCTCATGAACCCAAAGCTTTTCTAACTTCTTATTCCTCCTCTTCTTCTGTTCCTGTGTGGCAATAATGCAAACCGATATATATTCAGAAGCATAAAACGGAAATCCTTGAACAAATACTGAAGTAATTGCTGACATATTAGAGTGAAACACAAAATGTCGGCTCACCAAACCTTGCATCGTCGAATTTCGGTTGCAGGCAGCGGCGGCGGTGAACAGAGGGCAGTCATCGGAGAATGGATGATTGGGTGGGTCAGGGTTTGTGTCTTTTGGTGTTCAGTGAAGTTCAGTCTGCAGAATCTATTGTTTCAAGAGATAGACATAAATCACGTCGTTCTGGCAGGCTCCTCTACTCCGTTGAGTGAACCCTGTGGAACACACGAGCCCTGAAACCCAGGCGCGAAATATTTAGTGCAAAGTAAATCAAGTTATTAGGAAGATGTCATCCCGGAAAGACAAGAATGGATTCGGCAAGCGAGGTGAAGCTGTCGAGCTACGGAAAAAGACAATGGCAGTGAATAAGATCGCATATCTGAGCTGAGGATTGCGCATACTTGAGTATCTCATTTGGGCAATCTTTTCAGTTGCCGTCAGAGCTCATCTAACAAAGAAAATCAGTCTTTTTCTACATACAACAATCAGGGCTATGTGGCAGCCCCTTATCCAAAAAGTGTGGGAATCCGGAGGTTCAAGCAGCATCACGAAATGAGCCTCGCGACTCTTCCTCCGATGAGGATGAAGGTTCAACCGATGTAACTGGTTGGGTTATCAGAACAATGGGATATCTCAGTGGATTGGTGGTAGGAGTGATTCTTGGGCGTATCGTGACTAATGAAAATCATGACTGGTTCGTAGAGACATTTGGGAGATACCAGCACAAGAAGAAGCAGCAGCAGCAAAGGAATATCAGATGAAGCAGCCCTTCTAAGAGCTCCTTCCACAGAGCAAGAATATGTGTAATTAGCAATGCAAGTGAATAAGCAACTTCCCTTGGGAAAGCGCCAGTGCACTAATATCTATTTTCTTTTCTTATTACTGTCATATTTGTGGACAAATAAGCAGCTTCCCTGATTTCCTGCACAACTAAACAAGGCTTTCTATTCTACGACTTACTTCCAAAAAAATCAAAGGATCCATTCACATCCCCCCACCATCACTGGTCATCTACGATATGGATGAAAATGAATTTACAGGCGAGATTCCAACAGTTATGTAAAATGCTACTTCTTTGAGGATACTAAGTTTGGCAGCAAACAGGTTGAGAGGCAGGATTCCTCCGTGTCTATTCAACCTCAGCAGTCATCTGGATATTCTTGATTTACAGTACAACTCTCTTCATAGAACGATCCCTGACGCTTTAACGAGCTCGTGCATATTGAAATGGTTTGACCTAGGAGAAAACCAAGTGGAAGGGGCGCTTCCTAGATCACTAGCTAATTGCTCATCCCTCAAAGTACTGGCGCTGGATCACAACACCATCGTTGATAATTTTCCCATTTGGTTGAGTGGCCTTCCAGAGTTACAGGTCATTTCCTTGAAATCAAATAAACTGCATGGCCCATTACCACTCCGATTTGGCTTGGGTTTCCAAATTTGGATGTCATATTGCTTTCAGGCAATCAATTTACAGGCACAATGCCCAATGACTTCTTCTCAACTATTTATGGCATGGAACAGCCAAGGCGACAGCAAACGAAAGTCGGTGTGTCCTTCAACATATTGGGTACGCAGATAACATACACATACACGGTAGCTTATTCCATCGACAATGATATTCCAGATCCGTGGTTTTGGCCTTCCTATCTTCCGATGATAATAGACCTCTAAAAAAATCGATTTGTCAGTGAGGTTCCCGACTCTATTGGAAATCTGCGTTCACTACAAGTTCTAATGCTTTCTTACAATAATCTCACTGGAGATCTCCCAAGATCATTTGGGCAACAATCAGATTTTTATGCGTTAGACCTTTCCCACAACTCGCTCTCAGAAGAGATCGCTCAACAGTTAAGTAAGCTATCATTCCTCAATCACTTCGATGTCTCATATAACAAGCTCACAGGACCAATCCCACAAGGAGGCCAATTCATCACTTTCAACAATGATTCTTTCATAGGAAACACGGGACTATGTGGCAGCCCCCTATCAAAGAAGTGCGGGAGTCCCGAGGTTCAAGAAGCTTTGCCAGATGAGCCCCGCGACTCCTCCTCTGAAGGAGATGAAGATCCAACCGATGTAATTGGATGGGTTACCAGATCGATGGGATACATCAGTGGACTCGTGGTCGGAGTGATCATTGGGCGTATGATCACGGACGAAAACCATGATTGGTTCGTAGAGACATTTGGGAGAAAACAGCACAAGAAGAAGAAGCAGAGGCATATTAAATAAATCATTCGTGCATCAGTCCTATTCCACTGAGTAAGTACATGCAACAGTAGCAATGTAAGCAATAAGAAGCTTCTCTCAAGAAAGCACTAGTGTACTATTATCCCTTTTTTCCCCCTGATGTCACGTTTTGCGATAATATCCTAAGTCATAACACAATGTGAAGACTTACTCTTCCATCTCCCCAGATTGCGCGATATGTGCATGTATTCTAAATAGCTGGGTTGCAGAGATGAAAATATATATGCGCAAGATAGTTATCAATAGCTAGCAATTAATGAGAAAACAAAAGATGAAATGCTGATGGTTATAAGCAGGAGCAAGAGACAGTAACAGACCTTTTCCCTTCATTATGTTTGATCTGCAACGACAAGATCTAAACGAATAAACTTGCCACATTCATAAGGAAACATTTGAAAAGCTTTTATTCTTCTTCTTCAGTTCCTGTGCTGCAGTCCGAATTTGGAGCATAGAGCTAAAATTCAGAATTTAAAATAAAATGATATTCAGGGATATTGAAATAAAATGAAAAATGAAAAAAAAAAAAATCAGTTATATACCAGCTCAATATTTCAAGATCATGCTCGTGGTATACTGGTCCCTGTTGAATCATAAGGGTACCAACTTTTTGCAACATGGAGAAACAAAAACAAAGATCGAAACATAAATAAGTCATAGCAAGAGGCCTCTGCAAATTAATCACAAGAAAGTGTATGAATTCAACAGCATCATACTCACAAACTGAGCAGCTCGTGCTTTCGTTGAATATCCAGAACTGAAGAGGAACATGTCAAGCAAGAGGAACCCTAGCGGAAGCTCACAAGCTGATATTGTTATCATTTGCCAGATTCTTCAAGCAAGAACATGCATCTTGCAGTTGGATGTCATGCTTCTGATAGGTAGGCAACAGACAGGCTTCGAAACATTGGTTCCAAATCTGAGATCATATATAGCAAATCAAAGCAACTGTTCAGAAAGATGTCAGTCCATGAGCAGAAGAGTGGATTCCGCGGAAGAGGTGAAGCTGTCAAATCAGTGGCGAAGAGAGCCACGGTGAAGAGGATCGCAACAGTGAAGAGCTAATTAGCTTGTAGACAGTTGAGCATCTCATTTTGGTAATCTTCACGGTTCCTGTTAGAGCTAAAAAAACAAATCATCCTCATACTATATCGAACAGGCTATATATCTCGCAAACACACATAAAAATGCAATAGAGCACAACACACTAGAGCTGGGTCAGCACACAATCTTGGGTCAGACGAACTTGTACATAATCTTGGGTCAGCACACAGTTCTATAAATGACATTGACCAATGGTTAAGTTAATTGTAAGGTAACAACCAACCAGACCAAAAAAATTTGACTGTAGAATAGTACTACAAAACTTCAAGCCGTGCAGTAGACGCATTTTGTTCAATGCACTCTCTAGGGGCATTTACCAAGCGTAGAGATCATAACAGTCAAAGTGTTCATCAGTCACACGAAAGTTAAAATTCACATAAATGGTCTCCGCTTTTTTATAGCTAGGTACACATTGACTTTTTGACATAAAGGCTTTGTTCAGTCGTAATTTAATATTTCACTAACCATGTGGTCTGAAGTTCCATATCCTTAGGAGCATCAAGAAGCGATGTCTTTGTGGTAATATAATGCTAAGGGTAAAATTGAGTACAAAATTGAGCATCAAGCTATCTCATATGGAATACTTAAGCCTCTCATTCAATGGTTGGATTGGTGAAATACCTCGTGCTATTTCAAACCTCACCCGACTTTTGTATTTAGAAATTGCCTACAATAATTTAGTAGGTGAAGTCCCACCTTTAGCAAACTTGACACAGCTGGTTAATTTAGACCTTGGTCACAACAGATTACGAGGTTCAATCAGGAGCTTTATTTCTGGACTAACAAATCTTGCAATGCTTGATCTTTCCGGGAACAACTTCATGGGACCTCAGGAATTTGACATGTTTGTTGGACACCAAAATCTTCAAGCGCTAAGCCTCTCAAACATTGATCTGATCTTTTCCACCAAATATCATAACTATACTTACTACCCTCAGTTTGTACTTTTAGATCTTGAATGCAACTTGAGTCGGTACCCTGATTTCCTCTACAACCAAACAAGGCTGTCTGTCCTACAACTTAGTAACAGCAGAATCGAAGGAACCATTCCAGTGACTCCACCATCTACACTTGTCTATGATTTGGGGACAAACAGGTTTAAAGGCAAGATCCCAACAGCTATTTGCAATGCTACATCCTTAAAGATCCTACATTTGGGAGACAACAGGTTAAGCGGCACGATTCCAACATGCCTGGGCAACCTCAGCGATGACTTGGAGTCCCTATATTTAGAACACAACTATCTTGATGGGGGAATCCATGATGCTTTCACAAGTTTGTGTGAATTGAAGTGGTTGAATCTGGGAAAAAATGAATTAGAAGGGGCACTTCCTAGATCTCTAGTCAATTGTACATCCCTGGAAGTGCTGGAGTTAGGTGACAACAACATTGTTGATGCATTCCCAATTTGGATGAGCAGTCTTTCAGGGTTGCAAGCTATTTTCCTGGGATCAAATAAACTGCATGGTCCATTACCAGCCGGATTTAACTTTCAGACGATCATTTTACAGGTACTATTCCTGATGAGCTCTTCAACCATTTGTATGCCATGAAAAAGCCAAGCCTACAACAAAGTGCAATGAACATAACCTTCAACATCTTGGGAGACGGGATAACAATAACATACTTTTTTGATCGAAGCATAGGCAACAATGCTGAAGATATATCGCCTGATTCCAAATATCTTCTCATGTCAATAAGCATCTTAAACAATAGACTCATCGGAAAGCTCCTAGACTCTATAGGAAGTTTGCATGGGCTACAAAGTTTGGATCTTTCGTACAATAACCTCACCGGTGGCATCCCATCCTCTTTCGGAGACCTGGCAAGCCTACTGTTATTGGACCTTTCTCACAATTTGCTCTTGGGAGAGATTCCTCAACAATTAACTAAGCTATCCTTCCTCACACACTTCAATGTCTCTTACAACCGACTCACAGGACCAATCCCTCAAGGTGGGCAGTTGAACACGTTCGACAATGATTCCTTCCTCAGAAACACAGGACTATGTGGCAGCCCCCTATCAAAGAAGTGTGGGAATCCAGAGGTTCAAGAGGCTTCACCAAATGAGTCTTCCTCCGAAGAAGATGAAGATTCAACCGATGTAATCGGTTGGGCTATCAGATCAACGGGATACATCAGCGGACTGGTGGTCGGAGTGATCATCGGGCATATGATCGCGGACAAAACCATGATTGGTTTATAGATACCTTTGGGAGAAGGCAACACCAGAAGAATAAGAAGAAGAAGCATAGGCGTGCCAGATAATGCAGTCCCCATCCTCACACCTCTTTACATTGAGCAAGTATCTCCCATCATAGCATTGCAAGTGATAACAAGCTTCCCAGAGGAAAGCCCTGGCATACTATTATCTGTTGTTTCTTATTCATATCATGTATTGTTAATGTAATGTATAGCGAGAACAAGTTGTAAGACAATGTAAACGACTACTCTTCCAATCTCCCCCATATGCTATGATATACATAATACAAGCATGTATTTATATTAGATAGATCACCGCGGTTTCCATCCATGTATGTGCCAAACAGTAATCAATAGCCAATCATCACTGAGGAAACGACAATGCAATGCAGATCACAACACACACACACAAGCAACAAGACCGAGTATCTAACCTTTAAACTCTCCATTTCGACTCGTGATCACGCGATTTCACCACTGATCGAAGAAACGGACGATGCTGATGAGTTGAACAATTGAATAACTTCTCTGTCTTCTATCACTCCTGTGTCGCAATGCGAATTCGAAACAAGAATATGATAATATTCAGAAACAAAACATTCGAATCCAGAAACAGAAAACGATGACAACATGTAATCACAAAATGTTTGCTAGGTATCGACTCACCGAACACGTCGCCGTGACGGAGACGGTGGATGCTTGCCGCCGGCGGCATGATGCAGCGGCCGGCGATGGATTGAGGGCGGTCGCCGGAGATTGGATGATGAGGGGGCGGCGACGGCGATTAGGGTTTTGGTTTTTGATTATTCATGTCTGATTTTGTTTGGTTCCTATGGCGCTTTTTTGTGGTGGTGTCTGATCATGTGACGTTTGAGTGTATGAGAAATGAGCCATCGCCGCATAAGGGCAGGTTTTTACGCTAAAAATTGCTATGTGGTGATATGACAGAGGGTAATTGATTTTTTATATTCAAGATAGGTTTTTTGTTTTGTTTTGGGTATCGATTTTGATTTCCAGAGTTCATATTTATATTTCATAGAGTCCATGTTTATCGTTCATAAATCCGAATGAATATCAAAATACTAGTGAAATTTTCATTAACCATTTTAGTATAATTTATCTTAAATTTAAAATGATTTTTGTGAAGAAAATCTTGAATATAATCTCATATGAAATAGAAAACAAGAATAAAAGACTATCATTTTATCGTTTAAGAAAGAAAACAGAAATAAACACTTATTTTTTATGAGCAGAAAATCAGAATCATTATTATTACTAAACCAACCCTTCTTATTTGTTTTATGTTAATCTCATTATTATATCATTAACATTAGAGATACAAACCACCTATACAATTACAGTGTATGTTGTTTACTCTTGAATCAACTCTACTTGTGAGTTTGATTTGCACGAAGCAGAGAGATCGGCCGCTAACCTGCTGCAATTTCAGCAAGGCTTCTCTATCCGAGCCTCTGTCGACTAGTAAAACCATACAGATTGGATCACGAGAGGAATGACACAACCCAGATCACCAAGAAAGAACTATACGCCATTAGCAGGTATCCAAACCATGAACAAATTTGATAGCATCGACGATTTTCTGACGAGACACGGGTATGATTAGGCTCCTAAGGGGATCCAAGCCATTTCGAGATCAGTACAAAGTATATTCTGTTTCCTTCTAGGCGTGCTACAAGTCGTGTTTGATACTACATTTAGCGGACATCGTCTGTTTGCTGCAACGGTAAGCGATCTGCTATAAGTTGGCAACTGCCTCGACATGTATTCGATTCGGCAAAATGCCAAAGTAGATGCTTCGGTGACTGTTAGTTGTCCGCTCCTCCTCCTTCTCCTAATCGTCTTTCTCTTTCTTTACAACAACTGCAGCAGCACTTCAAGAGATTAATGCAAGAACAAATGAAGCTTGGTTAGATAGCGAAGAGATGAACCGGCCGACAACATATATTCAGCGAGACATGGTGATGAATTTCAAAGAGCAGAGACGACAACTCATACAAGCTCATACTTCATCAAGGAACTGCATGACTACCTGGTGTCAACATCGTCTTTGGCTCGTTGATTGGAGTTGTCGCCATCTTCTGGATCAGAATCATAAGCTTTGCCATTCCAAATTCGAGGTTTTGGTCGTTCGTCTTTGTCTTCTTCATCCTGTATCCATTCAACGTTAATAACTCACTAGATACGTAACATAACCGAAGAGTGTAACCATGTGAACACAACCAACATATATTACCTCCTCTGGAACCTCAGTTGTATTCAGTGTGGTTTGGAAAGGAACACTTGGCGCAACCGGTATTCTGGATAGTGACTCGAGTCACACGGTCCTGCAAATAGTGATGAAAAGATCAGGAAAGAGCAATTTGAAACCGTGGATCCAGTTCACTAAATTTAACTGGAATTAGTGAATGGTCGCTTTTGCACTAAGCACTAGACTCGGATCCAAGTTGCGAGAGACGCTTTTCCGTTGATGAGTCCAGTTCACAGAGTGCTGGTTATACAGTTAATTAAATGGAATTTTTTGGTCTGAACCATCCTGAAGAACATCGTCTTGGGTATCCGAACATAAAGAGGGATTTAGAGATCCCGACATGACTTCTGATCCATTTGAAAAATTGAGATAACAAGAAATTTATTGCCATGCATGACAACAGCAAAAATTAGATTACAGCAAGGCAAATAACTTTAAAGCACGTGCGAGTCATTACATCTCTTATGCTTGCAATCACATCCAAAAAAAAAAAAAAAAAAAAAAAAAAAAAAAAACAAAAATAAAGTCCCATAATCTTATTGCCCACAAGAGAAATCATATTACATTTGGTCTTCCACAATCAAGCAGACACACAGGGAAAGCATATCTGTTTAAGAAATGTTGCCCGTAAAAAATCTCTTCATGATAATAGCAAACTCCCGAATATAAACCAAGGCCTCAAAGCCCTACAAATCAAATTTTTTAAACTCAAATCAGGCAATGGCATGCCTCACTGCTAATGAACATGACCTCCACACTAATGAACATGCTGTCTAGTGATAATTAAGCGCCCCGAAAAGAGGAACAGAAAGCGGACAGCGATTAGGCGTAGCTTGCATTCAACTTATTTAAGAAAAAAAAGATCACCTGATTCTCTCCAAGTCCTTGGCGGAGTTCTGGTTTTCCATATTGCTAGGGTTATTATGGAGATTGTAGTCGGGGCCGAAATGCCCATAATATTCATTGTACGGCAACTTATTATCAGGCCGTCTACAAAATAAGACAGTAGGAAGAATGGGAATCAACCAGAAGCACTGCATGGACTCTATTCGCCTTTTTTCTTCGGAAAAAAAAAAAGAAAGAAAGAAAAGAGACCAAAGAAAAGACAAAATTGTGTTACATTAGCATATCACAGAGGAAGAAGTGATACCTCATAGCACCAACAGCGAACAACATTTCGGATGGTATAACCTCCGCCACCGAGGACCATCGGAGGCACATTGAAAGATCTGAGAAACGCAAGACAATCTGCATGACCTTTCACAGAAAAGTTGACGCACCCCAACCGATCACCTGTGAGTGAGTCAGCTCCACACTGGAGACCAACAGCTTCTGGCTGATAAACTTCCATGACTTTCTTGATGATGGGATGGAAGAGCCCACGGAAGCTTGCATCATCAATTCCATCATTCAGAGGCACGTTTAGAGAATAGTGCTTCCCTGACCCTGCCTCGACATTCTTGATGTGCCCCGTGCCAGGAAAGAAGTTGCCAAACTTATGGAAAGAGACGGTCATGACTCTATCTGTGGTGTAGAAGGCCTCAACGCCATCTCCATGGTGGACATCAATATCAATGATAAGACGCGCTGCCAAAAAACAGAAGGTAATGCAGTCAAAGAGTGCCCGTGTAACTATATGAGATAACAAAGCTTGCATTTATCCATAAATATTTTTTTTTCCTTATGGACACTGTGTTAATGAACGTTACTTCTTCTGTTGCTATCCATGAGCCATAAGAATAGGAGATTCATAACAAGCATTTTTGTATTCCGTATTTTACTCTTGAGATTTGTTTGAGTATAAATATCTTGATGTACATTCTGTAAATCAATGAAGTGAAGATTTGCTTGTTCTTTGGTTCTTCACTCCTTTCAACTTGGTATCAGAGCTCATCGCTCACGAGTCCTTGTTTCCTGGTGTCTCAATGGCCACTCCAGAAAACATCCCTACTCCAGAATCCTCCTCTACTAATGTCACACACACATCTGAAACACAGCAAGAGACCAGCAATGCTGAACCTACTCCAACAGTGACTTCCACTGCTTCTGTTCCTAATTTGCCAAATTCCTTTGTAACCTCTGCTCCGTCATCTAGCTTAATGGAGCCCTTTGATGGTACAAACTTTGTCGTCTAGAAAACACGACTGGCACCCATCTTGCTGTCATGACAAGTTCTGTCAATTGTTGACGGCGCTGAAAAAGCACCACCGAAGACCTTATCGCAACCAGGTGGTTTGTCTCAACCCAATCCGGCCTATACTTCATGGCTCGTTCGATATCAGACCGCCCTCAGTTGGATTTTAGCTACATCCACAAATGCCACTGTAACCCAGCTCACCCACCATAAGACGTCTGCATCTGCTTGCCTCTTCTTATGCAGCCCAGTCCGCCGCACGCACGGCCTTGCTTCGAATTCAATTACGGATGCTGAGCAAGGGAAATCGAAGTATCACAGAGTACATCCATCAAGCGCAATCCATTCTCGGTTACTATTCGTGTGAATAGTGATTTTGGTTACTGTTAAGAGTTAAAGTCATTGTTTTATTAATCCAAGAAGGAATCGAAGAGGTTCCGGAAGGGGTTGATAAATTATCGACGGAAATGAAAGAAGAAGATAAAACGAAAATGGATAAGAAGGCACGCATAACTTTACTGCTATGCTTGTCTGACGACGTTGTTCACAACGTCTTGAAGGAGAAGACTGTCAAGGCTCTTTGCGATAAGGTTTTTAGCTTATATATGAACAAATATATTGCTTCTCATTTGTACATAAGGTAGCGTCTCCATTGCTTCAAAATAAAGAAGTCGATTACCTAACTGAAAAAGCATTTGATGAAATTTTAGACTATCCTTATTGGTCTGAAAAATGTTGGAGTCACCATTGACAACGAAGAGACGACGGTGATTCTATTGTGCTCTCTTCCTAACAGCTTTGAGGCCTTTGTGAGCACTATGATCCATGGTAGAGATTCTTTATCGCTGAAAGACATTAAGACGTCTTTGACCAGTAGCCAACTGAGACACCAGCTCTCGGAGTCGTTCAGGCCCTCAAGCTCTGATGATGCGCTATTCATCAGAAAGAAAAGATCGAAAACAGCAGGATAAGGTCAGAGGCCAATCGAAGAGTAGAAACTTGAAGAAATCCGATTCTTATCTCTATTGTCATCAGAAAAGGACATTGGAGGAATGAATGTCCTAAACTGAAGAACAAACCGAAGAGGGAGAAACCCCAATTGTTAGTATTATCGAGACCCAAATAGTCTTGACTGTCCTTACATCCGCCGTGGAGTCTTTGCTTGCATCCACTTTAGAGTGGGTGATGGATTTCGGATGCACTTTTTATATTTGTCCGCATCGGAGTGGTTCGCTACATTTGTTGAGTCCGATGACGGCATAGTTCGTATGGGCAATGATGCAGCCTGTAAGATCCTTGGCGTGTGAGATGTTCGTATACGGATGTGGGATAATGTTATGCCAACATTGAAAGATGTTCGATATGTTCCATCGGTGAGGCGAACTTATCTCTTTGGGTTCCCTTGATTGTGAAGGATGTTCCTATCATTCTTAGGATGTGGATATGGAGGTCAAGGATAACCGCTTAGTGACTATGAAAGCTTGGCTTCGTGCTGGGTTATACTATTTGGTCGGCGCTACGCAGGATGGAGTTACCGCTGTTGTAAGTTCATTGTCCGTTCGTGATAGTGAGGCTAGTTCTGAGATGAAACTGTGACATATACGGCTTCGGAATATGGTCAATCGAAGGATGGATGTTCTGAGTTCAGCAGGCTTGCTTGGAGTTTGAAGACACAGAAGCTCGGATTCTGCGAGGGTTATGCTCTCGGCAAGCAAAAGAGAGTGTCGTTTGGTGGTGTGATGCACAGAACGAAGAGGAGACTCGACTACATACACTTAGATTTGTGAGGGCCATCTCCGCATACTTCGATGGGAGGCAAAAATTATTTTTTGACCTTCATCGATGATTACTCCCGTTGTGTCTGGATATATTTCTTAAAAAAGAAATATGAGGTATTCGAGACATTCAAGGAGTGGTTGAAGTTGATTGAGACGCAAACCGACAGACAGATCAAGAGACTTCGAACCGACAACGGGATGGTGTTCGTGAACAAGCAATTTCTGGAGTTTTGCAAGGACAAAGACATTGTGAGGCATCGCACTCTCACTTATACACCTCAGCAGAATGGGGTAGGAAAGCGCATGAACCGAACGCTCATGGAGCATGTCGATGCATGTTGATTGGGGCCGGACTGAAGGAGCGGTTTTGGGCTGAAACGGTTATGACGGTATGTTATCTGGTAAATAGGTCACCTTCCTCAGGATTATCTATGAAGACACCTTATGAAGCTTGGTTTATTAAGCTCGTTGATTATTCCAACCTTCATGTTTTCGGTTGTCCTGTATATTACCATGTCAGCGAAGAAAAAGTTACAGCCTATGACAAAAAAGGCCATCTTTTGTTGGATATCAATCAGGTGTGAAGGGATATAGATTGTACTCTACTGATCCATCATCACCTGGTATCATCATCAGCAGAGATGTCATTTTTTACGAGGAGTCGATGTTAGCCAAGAAGGTTGAGCAATAAGGGAGCATTCAGCAGTAGATGGAGCAGACACGAATAGTCGAGAGATCGATATTTGAGGTGGAGTATCAGGATGGGGACTCCTCAGATCCCAATATCCCCACCGATGTTTTGCAGCCAGTTCAACAAGAAGCAGAAGATCCAAGAGTGGAGCCACTCGTACCAGATCCAGTTCAGGAAGCACCCATTCTACAACAGTACCAACTTAGCCGTGACAGGGAACGACGAGAGATCAGACCCCCTGTTCGATACGTCTATTCAGATTTAATTACATATGCACACATTGATAGCGAGGCAGTTGAGAACGAGCCTTTGTCATTCAGGAAGGCCGTCGCTAGTTTGGAATGTGCCCAGTGGATTGTAGCTATGGAAGAGAAACTGGAGTCTCTTCACAAAAACAACACTTGAACTCTAGTTTACTTGTCAAAGGGGAAGCACACTGTAGGGTGCAAATGGGTGTTCAAAAAGAAGAAAGCAGACGATGGAGACGAAGTGAGATTCAAGGCCAGATTGATGGTCAAGGGTTTCACACAAAAGGAAGGTATTGACTACACTGAAGTTTTTTCTCTTGTAGTCAGGCACACTTCTATTCGAGTTCTTTTAACATTGGTTACTAAGTTCGATCTCGAACTTGAGTAAATGGATGTCCAAACTGTATTCTTACATGGTGAGCTAGAAGAAGAGATCTATATGCGCCAGCCCGAGAGTTTTTCATTCTCAGGAATAGAAGACCGAGTCTGTCTTCTGAAGAAATCATTGTACGGGTTGAAGTAGTCGTCCAGACAGTGGTATCACAGGTTTGACACCTTTATGGCAAGTATTGGATATACACGGAGCCTGTACGATCAATGTGTGTATCATCAGCAGCAACCTGATAGGAGTCAGGTATATCTTTTGCTCTACGTAGATGATATGTTGATCGCTGGTAGAGGCAAGGGGACTATTAACGGGTTGAAGGCGTAACTTAGTAGTGAGCTCGATATGAAAGATCTCGACCCACCAAAGAAGATCTTGGGCATGGAGCTCGAGCGGGATAGGAAGCGTGGAGTCTTGTTCTTGAGCCAGAAAAAAATACATTGAGAAGGGTTTACACCAATTTGGCATGAAAGATGCCAAACCAGTTTCCACTCCCTTAGCAGTGCACTTCAAGCTATTCTTGGAGCTCTTTCCGAAGATTAAGGACGAGGTGAGGAGTATGGCCTCAGTGCCGTATGCGAGTGCAGTTGGATCCCTGATGTATGTCATGGTATGCACTCGATCCGATTTGTCACAAGCAGTGTCAGTTGTCAGTCCTTATATGCGCAGACCTAGTGGAGGTCATTGGCAGGCCGTGAAATGGATCCTTAGATATTTTAAGGGTTCATCGGGATTGAGCCTCGTTTACGATGCAAGACGAGGTGGAGACAAGGACAATGTTGAAGGGTTCTCAGATTCAGACTATGCTGGAGATCTAGATTGTTGACGGTCACTTACACTATACGTATTTACTTTCTATGGTGGGCCAGTTTCTTGGAAGGCAACTTTGTAGGATACAGTGGTTTTGAGCACTATAGAGGCAGAGTTTATGGTTGTTGCATCAGCTGTGAAGGAAGCGATTTGGTTAAGGAATTTGGCTTCAGACTTGGGATTAAAGCAAGACAGCACACTGTGACAGTTATCAGTCATATACTTGAGACGTGACCAGATGCATCATGAGAGAATAAAGCACATCGACATTCGTTACTATTTCGTACGGGATGTTAAGGATGTCAAGGTGATCAAGATTATTACTGCACAGAATCCAGCAGATATGTTGATAAAACCAGTTCTTGTGTCAAAATTTCATCATTGCCTGAAACTCTTAGGAGTAGAGGGCGGCTAGGTCTTTCTAAGACCTAGATGGAGGTTGCACAACAACGATAAAGATAATTTGAGTCAATGTGAAGATTTGTTGGCTTGGACAATTCAATTGTCCAAATTTGTATGCCTCAAATTGACTTGTGGTGGGCTTGACTTATCTCCATGTGATCCTTTGCATTCGACTTCTCCTGGTGAAGGAATTTGTGGGGAGAATACATTCATCCCCACATAGGACAACATCAAGGATTGCTGTAAAATGGGCAGGATTCTGGATTTGGAAACATAGAGAAAAAGAGCAACGTGTTTTATATTCTTCATTGAGAAATTGAGCTTAGGCAAAAAGGCTCTCAGCGGAAGCAAAAGAGAGGCAGTGTCTTTGAGAGCTTAAACACATTGAGGGATTAAAGGATTTGTATAAGAGATTGTTATCTCTATTCCTTATTGTGAGATTCTAGTGTTCGGGTGTAACTCATTTGTATCTCCTCATTTTGACTAGTGGATTTTTTCGTCATCGACGACTATTCGTGATTTTTTTCCGCAAGGATTTGCACGTAAATCTCTATCTCCATTTATTTGTGTTATTTATTTTTCGCTCATTGAAGTTATATTGTTAATGTTATATTTAAGTCGCTTAAACTAATAACGATAATTTACTAGTGATTTTAAAATTAACGGACCTTTGGTCGTAAAAGGTTCGTCTCCGTTGGGTTTTTGATATTCAAGAAATAGATATAAAATTATGTGCTATGAAACTCAAAACCCATCATATCTTAGTGGTCCGGCTGATATGGTTGGAACCTTGGAGAGGGTTGAAGGTTCTCTCCATATGTAAAAGAAGTTATCAATTTTTCCCCTTTGAGTTATTTATCTCCTTTCGAATTCATGGGTTGATTTATTTTTGTATATCTCTTTTCTTACAGTTTCATAACGATCTTTTCTTCTTAAAAGTTTTAAGACTCGTTTTGTACTCTTTAACTTATGATATTATTTATGTATGTTCTTTTTCACATAAGTTAATAAAAAATAATTCTACTTTTTTACTCTTAAAATAGAAATTCTCTTATTTTGCAATACTCCACTTTTGCTCTCTGATACAACAATTTATGTTGGTCTTTTTCTTTGCTATAATTAGATTAGGCTTTTTGTGTCACTGACGCTATTTTTTTGATTCATTATAGTTTGGAATGTCTTAACTATATATTGTTATATACTTTTTTTTTTTACCTAAAATATATCCAATATTTTAAATTTCAATATATGATCGTTCCCACTGAATAAAATTCCCGACTCCTTCACTGCCTACACCAAGTGCTGCCTCAGATGCTCTCATAGATACTTCATCACCAGCCCCATTATCGCAAACTCCTCTTGTCTCAACACCGCAGATGTTTCACTCGTCTCCAAGACTGCACTATAAGTCGTCGTGTCTTCAATAAAAATCATACTATTGCCCTCACCGCCTCTATTCCACAAGCTATTGAACCCACCTCTTAAAGTGAAGTATCACGAGACCCTCAGTGGCGTGCGGCAATGGCTACAGAGTACACCGCCCTCATTTCCAATGATATTTGGGAACTTGGTCCTCGTCCGCCCGCAATTCGACCCATTGGATGTAAATTTATTTATCGTAACAAACTACGATCTGATGGTACTTTGGAGCGCTACAAGGCTCGCTTGGTGACCAAAGGATTTCATCATCAAGAAGGGATCGATTATACAGAAACCTTCAGCCTGGTAGTCAAACCGGTCACAATTTGCACCACCCTTACTGTTGCATTCTCACGCGGGTGGCCTATTCATCAATTGGACGTCTCAAATGCCTTCTTACAAGGGCATATCTCAGAACTTAATTTTATGGAGCAACCTCCTGGATTTCAAGATGCTAGCAAACCAGATTATGTATGCAGACTCAAACGTTCGCTCTATGGCCTTAAGTAGGCTCCACGGGCATGGTATCGTCGCTTAAGTATGTTCCTAGTGTTCCTTGGATTCATAATTTCTGCAGCTGATTCTTCATTGTTCATTCTTCATCGATCAAATTATAGTATGTTCTTATCAGTTTATGTCGATGATATAATTATGACGGGCTCTCCTCAAGCTCCATTCGACAAGCTTGTCAGCTTCTGCAACAAGAGTTCTCTATTAAAGATTTAGGGACACTCCACTATTTTCTCGACGTTGAAGTCTCGCCGGCAACCAGAGGCATGCTGCTACACCAATCAAAGTTCATGTGTGAACTTCTGCAAAGAGCAAATATGCTTGATGCAAAGTCAGTGAGTACTCCTTGTTCCACAGAAGAGCTTTTGTCAAAGCGAGCTGGTGATCCTCTTTCAGATCCTTTTCAATATCGAAGTATTGTTGGCACATTACAGTATCTTACATTAACACGACCCGACATTACTTATGCGGTGAATTTGCTTGTCAATTTCTACATTCTCCTACAACGACACATTGGCAGTTTGTTAAGAGGATCTTGAGTTATTTGAAGGGCACATTGGGCACATTGAAGGACCAACTTAATTTCATGGTGTTCCAGAAAACAGAGAACCGTGGCACATTCCAGCGCTGAGGCAGAATGCAAAAGTTTGGTGTATACGACTGCTGAATTAAGGTGCCTGGAATACTTGCTTCGTGATCTCCAAGCCATCCCTCGACGACCTCCCACATTGTGGTGTGATAATCTGTCTGTGTTATATTTGTTTGCTAATCCGATATTCCATGCTCGTACAAAACATGTGGAAATTGATTATCATTTTATTCGGAAGAGATTAGCTCGTGGCCAGCTATATCTTCATTTCATTTCAACCGTTGATCAACTAACAGACATTTTTACCAAAGGTCTTACCACAGCGCGGTTCCAGCTATTACGGACCAAGCTAAGGGTTCAACACCCACCGTCAGCTTGAGGGGATGTTAATGAACGTTACTTCTTCTGTTGCTATCCATGAGCCATAAGAATAGGAGATTCATAACCAGCGGAAGATCGTGAATTATGTAACAACCCACTATGTTAATGGGTTTATCTGTTTTTCTGTTCCGTATTTTACTCGTGATATTTGTTTGATAAATATCTTGATCTACATTCTGTAAACCAATGAAGTGAAGATTTGCTTGTTCTTTGTTTTTTCACTCCTTTCGACTCACTGCAACGATAAGCACCAAACATAAGTTCCTCGCCAGCACATATACCAATGAATCAAAACAACAAGAAGATATTGGATGTAATATGACGAAAAAACAACCACCACAATACAAAAATGACCTTTTCGAATGACTAAATGACATTAATGTAATACAATCTAGGCATCATCCCGCTTCTACAAACCGGGGACAAACATCATTCAGAACCAGTTCAAAAATAAGAGCAGAGTGGGTCAATTCATTCAGTATCCTGATAGATGAATAGATAACTTCAAAAAGCGTGGAAGCAAAATGACAGTGCAACCATACGGAAAATCCTGGAATCAAGTGAAAGATTGATTTCAGTCATCAAACATACATAAAAACATATAGTCTTGGCGGCTTGAAATGGTTGTCATCAGTGGCAAGCCAGAAAATATAACAACTTACAGAACTAACACGAAATCAGGACTCTTACATAAAAAAGGGACTCATAGGGGACATCAAACACCTCAAGAACAAAGAACCCCTACAACAAAGCTACATCATGACCAACATTTAACCAAACTTAAAACAAACGATCTAAAACCATATCAAAACACCACCACATAAAAACCCAAACCAAAGCAAAAGCAACACGAAACAGAACACCAGCAACTTCTAGCCAAAACCCCAGGATGAAACCACACAAAACCTTGAACAATAAACCCTCAAGGAGGCTAAACCTACCCAACAATAACTGCCCAAGTGCTCGTCATGGATTGAGGGGCGGCAGAATGTTTTATCCCTATCACAGACGACGAAAGAGATATTGCTTCCCTACACCCCAAACCCTCCCTAAGCCCCAAAATCCTGAAACCGGTAACTCAAAACCCAAAGCCACCCTAAACCCCAAACCCTAAAACCGAATCAATCGGAAATCCTAAATTGCCCTCAAACGCCAACAATAGAGCTACCTCAACACTAACTACCAACCTAACTCAAACCAGACAACGTAACAGTATCTCAAAGCACCACCACATTTCATCCACTCACATGAAACCCAAAACCCTAAAACCCATAATCGCAATCGAATATTATAAAACATAAACAACAACCACATTATCACCAACATTTAACCTAACAAACATAAACAATCTATAAATACACCAAAACAACACTTCATAATCAAGCAACACAATCGAAGCAACAGGAACAACACTGAAGAAGGCAAAACCCTGAAGTCCTGAAACCTAGAATCGAACAGGAACAGCAACAACAGCAATGTATCACCTCTGACTGTCAACCAAACACAAACAGAACAATCTAACAGTAATATCAAACACACCAAATGAAATCACATGAAACTCTAAATCCCTATAATCCTCCACATTACCACCCTAAACCATGAATCCGCCCCAAATCATAAACACAACCTGGACGACTAAGAACTGAAACAATTGCAGAACAGAGCTTACCCAAAAACCCCAACAAGGCTAGTACAACATAACTACCAATCACCCAAACACAAACAGAACAATCTAAAAAGTATCTCAAATCACCACCACATTTTCAAAACCCAAAACCCCTAAACCCCAAATCCCCCAAAACCCTAATCCTCAAAACCATAAACCTTAGAACAACAGAGCTACATCGTCACAGACTGTCAAATCAACCAAGCACAAACAACTCCAGAATCACGCGAAACCCAAAACCCTAGAATACACGTTACCCTATGAACCTTCAACAGCTCAAGAATCCCGAGCACGACATCATTAACATAACAGAACCCGGACGCCTCGCTCTTCTTCGCATGATGCAGCCCGCCCGCCCAATTAATCCCGATATCCGCATCCTCTCTATTCAGCTTCACCGCAACCCCAATCGAGCCCCCGGTAATGGCTTGACAGAACCCGAACAACCCCTCGAATACCGGACAGTCCTCCCCCACATTATACCTCCTCCAATTCCTTCGCCCCACCGTGCGCATCAACCACACCCCCACCACCATCAATCATCATCGGCCCCATTGTCTGAGGTGACACGAATTCCAAGAAGGTAATGTAATCTCGAGAGTTCGATGGAAGGGGCAGGGAAGGGGCGTTTGCATTCCAGACGACGTTGGAGGTGATAGTGGACGATCAGGTTGTGTGTCATTCAGATTCGGTAGGGCTTCATCGGGTGGCTTGGCCGTAGTAGTTGTCACTCGGCGCTTTGTTGCGTCGGTGCAGGGGAGTTGGGGTCGGCGATGGTGGCGGTGGTGCCCGACATTGTTGAGGGGTTGGAGAGTGAGAGAGAGAGAGAGGAGAGGAGAGTATTGCAGTGATGAAGTTTGATGTTTTTTGTACTGCTCCGTTGTTAACCAAAAATTACTCCCTCGGTTGCAAAAAAATGATCGCATAGTTAAGGTCACGTTGCCAATAAAGTTTGTTGAGCCACCAAAATTACGGGGCCACCAAATAATATTGACTCAAAATTTATTATGAAATAAGGTTAAGTTATAGGATGAATTAATTAAAAATTTTTTATAAAAGTTTATTTTATATTTAGGAATCCAAAATTTTTCATAATGTATTTTAGTATCTTTTTGAATTTTATTATTTATTTTGGGTCCAATTCACCCAAAAAGACAACACTACCCCTCATTTAACCTAATCATGATTCACACCAACTAACTCAATCATCAATCTAACCCTTTTCCACCTTCTCACCCAAATCATTTATCCATTTCAAAAAAAAAAAAAAAAAAAAAAAACTGAAGCCTCTTCGCATCTCGAAAACGGTCGTTCCTTCTCACAATCAAACCAATTCGGAGGCCCCTTCTCCATTTTCTTTCAAATCCGAAACTCCGTTTCAAGTCTATGGCTCGTACGAAGAGACGGCGTGATCGGCCATTAGAATCCAACGACGATGTCAAGCGAAGAAAGGTGCAAACTCGTTCGATGAAAGCACCAATAAAGAATCCAACCAAAGGCTCCATTAGGTATATTTTTGTTCGATTGTGATGTTAAATTCGATGTTGAATTCCTATGATGTTGAATTCGTGTGATGTGGAATCCGTGTGATGTCGAATTCGACCACCTTGTTGAATTAGACCAATTTGTTTTCTCCACATGTGTAATGCAACCAAAGTACCTATGATTCATTGGTGTAACGATCTTTTTCTATTTGGGTTTGATTTTTACAGTGCAGCGACAAAGAGTACGAGAAAGAAAGACCCTAAGTCAAAAGCCGATTGGAGACCGGTTTTCTTACAGACGCGATGCTCCATTTCGTATTTTAGCGAGCAAATGGAGGATTTGAATAGGATTATTTTGGAACAATGCTCTGCCGAGCTAAGCAAAACCCCCCTTTTTTTTTCTTCACACTCGAAAATTACTAATGAGTCTTTCTCGATTGAAAGCGATTCTCGATAAAATATGTGTAGAACCATTAGGAATGAGAATCGGTGTTGAAAATATTTTTGTTCCTATGACGAAGGAACATATTTCTATGATCATTGGGTTACGTTCTTTTGGAGTGAACGTCGACACCAGCTGTCGGATTCCGAGTGATACGTTCATTAGGCCATTTGGAGGTGTGGAGAAAAATGCTACGAGACCGAACCTTAAGACGAAGTTTTTTGAGTTGGCATGGACGAAGGATAAAGAGTCCTGTCTTGATTTTGTGAGAATCTTCATTTTATTTATGTTTAATTATATTTCATTCCTAAGACGACGTTGTACACTCGGTACTTCTTGTTCTCGTATGTGGATGATTTGAAGCGTGTAAGAGAGTTAGCTTGGGGTGCAGTTGTTTATAGATCCCTTGTCGATGGCATATTCAAGTGGAAATCAGTGAATACCTCCTTGTTGCCAAAGAGGAAGAAGGACGAGGATATAACTGCCGTGAAAATTCCATAGGTCGAGGGTTGTGCGTTTGTCTTGTTGGTATGCCACTGTTAGTGTTTCACTTAATGTGTTACGAATAAGTTACAAATATTTTTTCACATTATTATCAATTGTGTTTTGTAGGTTTGGGTGTATGAGCATCTTGAGGGGATTATCTTGACACCGACGGGGCATGTGAGCATCCCAGGATATTCCGTTGGCATGAAAAACATGCCCCGTCCTGAGGCTACACTCGAGTTGTTATCTCTAGTGAAGACATATGAAATAGTGGAATCGTATCCGAGCATTGATGAGACAGAAAAGTTGTTGAGAAGTACACCTCTATCACAATTAGTATAATACATAGCTTTCCAGAAATGAACTGTTTATTTCATGTGTGAACTGTGTATTCGTATGTATGAGCTGAATCATTATTCTCTATGAACTGTGTATGCCGTATATATGAACTGCTTCTTTTTTTGCTGTGAACGGTATGTATATATAAACTGCTTCCTTTTTCTTTGTTAAGAAGGAACTTCATAAGGAATCAGAGGATGAGGATGCAGAGAGGAATGAAGATGAGTTAAAGGAGGAGGATGCAGAGAGGAAGGATGATATGCATGAGGCAGAGGAAGCAAAGGATGAGATGACACGGAAGGGTGGTATGCATGAACCGTGCAATGATGACAATGAATCGTGGAATGATGATGATGATGATGACTGAGAAAGATCTGAAATGGAGGTCGAAGAGAGAAAATACGATGGTCCAGATGAGGAGAATGAGAATGATGAGAAGGTGGATGCACATGAATCAACGAAAGAGGGGAAAGATGTCATGGAGACGGTGAAATCCATTAGACAAGAAGAGCATGAGAAGGTTGTTGAATCAAAGGAGACCGAAGGTAATAAGCACTGTCTTTGTGTGTTTTGTGGACTGTTTGTTGTCTCATTTTTGAACTGTTAATATTGAACGCATACATTGCTTTTTCTTTTTTCTTTTTTTCAGGAGAGCCAATGGACTTGACTGAGGATATGGCTGAACGAGAAATTGTTTGTGGTCTAAAGGTCATTGGTTTTATTACTGAAGTCGTGAAACAAGGACTTTACATAAAAGAAGGAAGAGGAAAATCTTTCGGAAGGATTATCCCTGTTAAGCGGGTTAGGGGTAACAAAGGAAAAAACATTCTGATTGTCGAAAAACATTTTGTGGAAGAAATCAGCTTGGGGAGGATGATCGAAACTATTTGTAGCTGTTTCTTAAGGAACATAATATGAGGTAATGTAAAATTGATCACGGTATTTGTGATTAATACTTGCATTGTTATTATGATTTGATTAATGTTTGGTGTTATGATATCGTAGTTCGCATGTTTAGATCCATCCCGATCATTGAACATGGTGGGAATTATCTGAAAGAGATGTGTGGAAATTTTTGCATGAAAAGCCGCTTGGTGATATTCATATGAATGCCTACTTGAATATCATATACGAGGATACAGACTGTAGCTTGTGGAGATTGAAAATCACGGTATGTATATGAACTTCATATTATTTTTTATGAACTGGAACATCAATATGACATGCACTGTAAGTTAGCTTATATGAACTAACCATATGTTTGTGTAATATACAGGATAGTCTTGCCAAGCAGGTCATTGATGACAATAAGAAAGGTAAAGAGCTCTGGAGAAAGGAAAATTTGGTTGAGAAGTTGAAGAAAATCTCTAATACTATGCATACCATGATTGTATGTACTGACCATAAGAATAAGTTTTTAACTTTTCGATATATTTTTTACCCTCTTCACGATGAGGTCAACTTCCATTGGTCTCTTCTGGTGCTAGATGCAGAGGCGTATAAAATTCATCATTATAATTCCCTGTGGATTGTTCAAAATGAACAACTGGCAAGAACTGCGGTAATATGAAATGTTGATCATTACAGTTCCATTGGTCTCGTTTGTAATTTTGGATCATTTATAAATAAAATTATTCCATGCTATTTTGCAGGCAACCTTGATCGAGTGGTACACCATTACATGCTGCGGGAATGAAATCGGAGGAATCGAATACATAAAAGAGCTAACTGTTCGACAACAAGATAACGGGCACTCTTGTGCAGTGTTTGTTTTGCCTTTGGGCGGAGTGCCTTATTAAGGAAATTATGGACACTTTCGTGGACATTTATTTGAAGAGAGCTCAAATGGTGTTGACTGTTCTCCGTCACAAGTATTTTGTTTATTTGAAGAACAGTAAAGAATCCAATGAGAATTGAAATTATTGGCACTGTGACTGTAGTTACTGGTATTGTAAACAGTGACATTCGAATATGATGAACTGTACCATTTTGACGTGTAAAATGTGAAGTTAGCAATATGAATTGTTGACTTAGGCTATCTATTCAAAGATAAAATGCATATGAACTGTTTCTATTTTGTAACGAAGTTCATCTACCTAGTATATGAACCCCATGTGATTTGTTTCAAAGTGTATGTTAACTAGCTTGAAAGTGCATATGAACTCTTTCCATTTTGTAACGAAATTCAACTACCTTCTGTGATTTGTTTCGAAGTGTATGTTAGCTAGCTTGAAAGTGCATGTGAACTGTTTCCATTTTGTAACAGAGTTCATCTACCTATCATATGAACCCAATGTGATTTGTTTCAAAGTGTATGTTAACTAGCTTGTAAATTGTTGAAAGTATAGAAGTGTGTATTGAAGAAAGCTCATAGTTTATCGAACCTCTGTTGCTTACATGTGATTTGTTTCAAAGTGTATGTTAACTAGCTTGAAAGTGCATATGAACTCTTTCCGTTTTGTAAAAAAGTTCATCTACCTAGCATGGTACATACATTGTTGAAAGTGTAAAAGTATGTATTCAAGCATGGTATGTAAATTTGCCATAAGAACTTTCATACATACTGAGAAACATGTCATATGAACTGCGCTAACGTTATCATGAACTGCAGCGTTGTGCACTATTAATTGACAGGAATTGCCATAGGAACTTCCATACGCACTGAGAAACATGTCACATAAACTGCGATTATCGTTATCATGAATTACAGCGTAGTGCAATATGAACTGACGAGAATTTTAAACTTGTCATATGTTAAACATGTCTTGTTATGAAAAACCTGCTTGGATCGAAGGAGCTTCCAGGTTGCACACAAGCTCACACGCACTCTTAATCGCGCACAAGAACCCTAGGAAACAATATATATGGCTTAGAACTCGTTGTGTTGCACGTCGCGGCCACAAATATGTTGAACCTGTTAAATGAACTGCGATTATCGTTATCATGAACTGTAACGTATAGTGCAATGTGAACTAACGAGAATTTTAAACCTATCATATGTTAAACATGTCTTGTTATGATCCTATCATATGAACTGCGGCTATCGTTATCATGAACTACAACGTAATACAATATGAACTGCAGCATAATACAATTAACAAGACATCGTCAAGTCCGAGGAAAGATTTTATCCATATATATCCATCAAGTCAAATCAAATCAAAAAACGAACAATGAAAACTAAAAAAACTACCAAATATTGAGGAGTATGGGAAAAGTCAAATTACACAAAAATATCTAAGTGAAGTTTCACTTATATTTTAATATCCATTAAAATTCATAAATTATAAATATATATTAACCCTGTGAACTATATATCATATGTGTGTAAGCTATAATTTTGTATATGAACGGTCAAAATCAAAATGGATATCAAAATATAAGAAAAAAAATTACATTGGGTATCAGAAAATAATTGTCCCAGCCTAGAACTTTTTTTTTGTCTAATATTCCCTCAATCTCAGATAAATTACGATATTTTGACTTTCACAATTTTTGAGGGAGTTTAACCCGCACCGTTTTATGGGAAAACGTTGTATTTCGACAACTTGTCGTGAAACATCATTGATTGCTTAGCAATTGTCGTGAATCCGTATGCTAAAAAAAACTCACACTCCACGAAGCTCATATAAAAAAGAATATAATAATAAAAAATACGTATATATCGTAATTTATTGGGACGAAGAGAATATCAAACAATTTTGTAGGGGGAATGAGGCTGCAATGTGCTGTACTTTATTTTTGGTGTATAATAGTTTTCTTTGTGTATCGTAATTTCATAGTTGTATACAGTAATATGGGTTTGGTGTTGTTGTACGGTAGAAAATTGTGAATTATTGTGATATATAACCCATACGCATGGAAGTATAACGTCCAACGTGCAAATACGATCAAGTTTGACATGTGGTGGGGTATTTGGGGTCCAAATGAACTAGAATGCACCCTTATAATGATTATACCCTCACGGGAAATAAATAAAAACGACCACTAAACCATTAATAAAAAGGGAACGAGGGATGTGGAATATAGTTATACTATTCATGTGAACTAATGAAAATCAAACGAATAAGAAATATCGTCTTCTTGAACTGATAAGGACGGCATTGACATCCCTTGTGGATCCGTTGGATCGTTGGTCGTTTTTCTGAAATTATTGAGAAGGTCGAACCTGGTGTCCCTTCTTTGATCCATTGCGATCTTTTGTTGCATTCTTGAATAGCCTTGGTGGCTTGTGATTGAGTCATTGCACTCCTATATAATTCTAAGAGTCAACGTCACGGGTGAGAACTAACTAGGGAGCGATGGGCATTCCCCATCCTCTTTGCATTCATGCAGCGACTTCTACGCCGTTGTGGCGGGACCACGGGTTGCTCTCTGTAGGGAGGCTCAAATTATCTCAATGCAGACAAACGATACCTCATTGAATGCGCACAAGAAGTGCAAGGCGATGTACAGAGTAGGCAGGTGCGAAAACTGAATATATTCGGTAGCCCGGATGACGATTGACATCTTATCTCTGTACTCCGAGTCGGTCATATCCTTGGAGTTGTCGCTGCTTTTGAGTCGAGTCATGAACCCTGAATTAATACAAAAGAAAAGATTGACTCTTAAAAGCGATACAAAGTCATATAAAGCAATGAGAAACGATATTGTGTGATATGACGCCCATATTTTCCTATATATATAAAAATGTTTTAGGGACTTTCGGCGGTCGCCATACCCGTTAGCGGAAGTTCACTGTAATTGGGATTCATATACCTGAGATTGTTGAGCTTCAATAGCTCACGGTTATGTTTTTCAATTGCAGGTATGCCCCCAACAGCACCTGAAGGCTCTTAGAGTGAGATTGCATGCATATAGATGAATCCACGTACTTCGGATATTATGGCAGATCAGATATCTATATTGTTTGAATGTAATAAACGATCTGCAAAGCTTCCGCTTTAATGTTATAACTAAACAGGTATTCAGGACTGTAAGTTATGAATTTGACTGCTGTTTATAGTTTCGTTGACTTCTATACCCCTAAAACTCATTCGGTTTATTTTACCTTGTCACAGACCGGGTCCGTGACGACATAACGCCCACGTGTCATCCGGTGCGGAAATCCGAGGGCGTTACATAAATTCTCTAAATATTTTTGGAATCCTTACACTAAGAGAAGATAACTTATAGGTTTTTTTTTTATATTTTTTATATTTCTATGTTGTGTTTCATAAAATTATAATCAGTACATTATATAAAGTTCGAAAATCTTTACAATTTGTTAAAGTTATGTATCAAAATTTGAAACATATAAGATATGATATATCGATGTTCATGGTAGACCCATCAAGTGTTATAATGCATATAATAATAAAATTAGATTTAAAAAATTTATAAGTTATTAAGTTTAGCGATGGAATCCGTCACTAAGTTTAAGTGGAAAATGATTTAGTTATGGATCCGTCACAAAATATAATCACTTTCCTTAATAAAATTTTGCATGAAAATTATGAAATACATACGTTTGCAATGAAATCCATCGCAATCTTTAAGCGCGTAAATAGGTTAGCTATGGAATCCGTTACAATATTTATATTTTAATAATTTTTACGACGGAATCCGTCACAAACGTAAAATTTCGTGATTGTATTTTTGAATTTAAGTTTATAATAAGTTTGATTCTTAAATTCCCTTAATATTTTTGGAATCCTTATATTAAGAGAAGATAACTTATAGGGTTTTTTCTATATTTTCTATATTTCTATGTTGTATTTCACAAAATTATAATCAAGTAAACTATATAAAGTTTGAAACTCTTTATTATTTGTTAAAGTTATGTATAAAACTTGAAACATATAAGATATGATATATCGATGTTCATGGTACACCCATCAAGTGTTATAATTCATATAATAGTAAAATTAAACTTAAAAATTTATAAGTTATTATGTTTAGCGACGAAATCCGTTGCTAAATTTAAGTGAAAAATGAATTAATTACGGATCTGTCTCAAAATGTAATTACTTTCCTTAATAAAATTTTACATGAAAATTATAAAATACATACGTTTGCGACGGAATCCGTGCCAAAATTTAAGCAGGTAAACATGTTGGCTATGGAATCCATTACAATATATATATGTTAACAATTTTGACGACGGAATCCATCGCAAACATAAAATTTCGTGATTGTATTTTCTAATTTAAGTTTATAATACGTTTGATTCTTAAATTCCCTAAATAATTTTAGAATCCTTACACTAAGAGAAGATAACTTATAGGTTTTTTTTTTTTAACATTTTTAATATTTCTATGTTGTATTTCACAAAATTATAATCAAGTACACTAAATAAAGTTAGAAACTCTTTATAATGTGTTAAAGTTATGTATCAAAACTTGAAACATATAAGATATGATATATCGATGTTCATGATAGATCGATCAAGTGTTATAACACATATAATAGTAAAATTAAACTTAAAAATTTATATTTTAATATGTTTAGGGACGGAATTCCATCTCTAAAAATAAAACGGGGAAAAAAGAATAATTGCTAAAAACTTAATTTAATGTTAGCGATGGACATCCGTCGCTGATATTTTTTGAAAAAAATAATTGGTGAACTTTGCGACGGATTTCCGTCGCTAAAAGTAAATTGAAAAAAAAAAAAGAATATATGTATATAATTAGCTCAAAAAAAAAAATATATGTATATAATATCATGAAAGAAGGGATGTATGACATCAAATCTCTCATAAAAGGCTTCATCTTACTGTGAATAAGATTGATTGTTGTCTGAATGGTTGTATGTTTTTCTGGAAATATTCTGTGGATTGGCAAGATGCTCTATATTTAATGCAAACCGTTACAAAGAGAAGAGACGTTCGAAGAAGCGGTCGGGTGTTAGTATGCTTCGATATTTTTTGATAACTCCGAGGATACAGCGATTGTATGCCAACAGTGCTACTAGCGAGGCCATGTCTTGGTATTCCACTTCTCATAGATCTGATGACATTATGACGCACCCTTCAGATAGCGAGGCTTGGAGAAATTTGGATCGTTCTTTTCCATCCTTCGCGACCGAGGCATGCAATGTTCGTTTGGGACTCTGCACTGATGGATTTGCACCATTTGGGCGATATGGGAATGGGTATTCTTGCTGGCCTGTCATACTCACACCGTACAATCTTTTGCCCAATATGTGCATGAAGAGACCTTATATGTCCTAGAACATGTTCATCCTTTGACCAAAGCGCCCTAAAAGGAACCTAGATATTTATTTGCAGCCCTTGATTGAGGAGCTTCAGATGCTGTTGGAAGTTGAGAAACCAACATATGATGTTCACAAATGTCAAACTTTTAACATGAGGGCTTGTTTGTTATGGACTATCAGTGATTTTCCTACATATGCTATGTTATCTGGTTGGAGCACAGCCGGTCGGTTGGCCTGTCCTTATCGCATGGGAAATACGAAGTCCTTTCACCTCAAGAATGGACGAAGGCATTCGTGGTTCGACTGTCATCGTTGATTTTTGCCCATGGATCTTCCTTTTTGGAGGAATAAGAGTAGGTTTTTGAAGAACAAGACATATTTTTCCCCACTGGTCGAGATTCTTAGTGGAGATGAGATTCTTCACACATTCCTACCACTATGGATCGATTGGTTTATGACTTACCGACTGCTACAGTTGGTTTCATAGGATTCACAATTGGAACAAGAAGAGCGTATTCTGGAAACTTCCTTATTGAAAGTTTCTTCTAATCCGTCATAATTTAGATGTCATGTATATTGAAAAAAACATGTTTGATAACATGTTCAACACAGTGATGGATGTGAAGGGGAAGACGAAAGACAATGAAAAATCAAGAAGAGATTTGGCTTTGTATTGCAAAAGATCCAAACTCCACGTTGTAAAAAGTGTTTGTGCTAATGACAACACTTAGTTTTTGATGCCGAAAGCTCCTTTTGTTTTGGAAAAGAACCAAAGAAAATTGTTGTGTGAATGGGTCAAGAGATTATAATTTTCAGATGGATATGTATCCAACCTTCGTCGATGTATCCGTGAGTCTGAGTGGCAGTTAAGAGGCAGGAAAAGTCATGACTGTCATGTGTTTATGCAGAGACTGCTGCCTGTTGTATTCAGAGAGTTCTTGTCTAGGAATATATGAAAAATTTTCACAAAATGGAGCCAGTTTTTCAGGGACTTGTGCTCAAATTGTATATCTCGCGAGGACATGTAGCGTTTGGACATATTTTCCCTGAAATTATTTATAAGTTAGAAAGACAGCTACCTCCAAGCTTATTCAATTCCATGAAACATATTCCTATCCATCTAGCATATGAGGCAAAAATAGCTGGACCTGTTCATTACAAATGGATGTATATATTTAAAAGGTAATGATTTTG